>JAECUM010011468.1:0-134679 GCA_016617855.1 Megalonaias nervosa | reverse complement strand
CTCCCTCCCAAATGACAAAGCACCAGGTAGCGATAGCATCCCGCCAGAAGCCATCAAACGTGGGAAACCGACATTGCTACAGCCGCTGCATGAGCTACTCTGCCTCTGCTGGGAGGAAGGAGCAGTCCCCAAGACATGCGCGACGCCACCATTGTGACCCTCTACAAAAACAAGGGAGACCGCAGTGACTGTAACAATTACAGAGGAATTTCGCTTCTCAGCATCGTTGGCAAAGTGTTTGCCCGCATCCTCCTAAACAGGCTGCAGCTGCTGGCGGACCGCGTGTATCCGGAATCCCAGTGCGGCTTCAGAGCAGGAAGGTCGACAACAGACATGATCTTCTCCCTCCGACAGCTCCAAGAGAAGAGCAGAGAGCAAGGTCAGCCACTCTACATGATGTTCATCGACCTCACCAAGGCCTTCGACCTGGTCAGCAGGAAGGGCCTATTTGAACTTCTTGGGAAGATCGGCTGCCCCCCAAAACTCCGCAGCATGATAATCTCCTTCCATACAAATATGAAGGGTACAGTACTGTATGATGGATCCTCCTCAGACTTCTTCCCCATTAACAGCGGCGTGAAACAGGGCTGCGTGTTGGCACCAACCCTTTTCGGGATCTTCTTCTCCCTGATCCTGTCCTACGCCTTCAGCACGTCCACTTATGGCGTATATCTGCACACCAGGTCCGACGGGAGGCTGTTCAACCTGGCACGACTGCGCTTGAAGACCAAAGTGAGGTCAGTACTCATCAGGGAGATGCTCTTTGCTGACGACGCGGCTCTTGTGACCCACACCGAGGATGCCCTCCAGAGACTGGGAGACCGTTTTGCTGATGCCTGCAAGCAGTTCGGGCTCACCATCAGCCTAAAAAAGACAAACGTCAGTGCTCAAGATGTCACCACTGTACCCTCCATCAGAATCGACGGCGCCACCCTGGAAGTAGTCAACAACTTTATTTACCTGGGGTCAACCATCAGCAACACTCTTTCGCTTGATGTGGAGCTGGAGAGAAGGCTTGGAAAGGCAAACACCATCATGGCCCGACTAACAAAGAGGGTGTGGGAAAACAGCGCGCTGACAGTGCACACCAAGACTCAAGTCTACCAAGCCTGCGTTCTGAGCACCCTCCTATATGGAAGTGAGACCTGGAGCACCTACATGAGGCAAGAGCGTCGACTCAACTCCTTCCATATACGGTGCCTACAACGCATCCTGAAAATCAGCTGGCAAGACCACGTCCCATACAGCGAGATCCTTCAGCGTGCAAGTATCCCAAGCATGTACTCCCTGCTGAGCAAACACCGCCTTCGATGGCTGGGACACGTCCGACGCATGGAGGATGGGAGGCTGCCAAAGGACATCGTATATGGTCAGCTGGCCACTGGCACCAGAAGAGTCGGCCGCCCCTCACTCCGCTTCAAGGATGTGTGCAAGAGGGACATGAAGGCATGCGGCATTTCACCAGACAGCTGGGAAGTGCAGGCCGAGGACCGAGGCACCTGGAGATTGACGGTCAGCAAGGGCATAGCAGTCGCTGATGGGAGGAGAGTCCAGCAGGCAGCAGAGAAACGTGAGAGAAAGAAGAGCGCAGCAGCAACCCAAGCAACTCAGACTTCCCAGTACGTCTGCACCAACTGCAATAGGGACTGTCACTCGCGCATCGGCCTGCACAGCCACAACAGACGATGCCAAAACCCCAGAGACAGACAACACTCTAAGGGCGCTACTCACATGGTCTCCCGAGACTGAGCTGCCAATGAATGAATGAATGAATGAATATAAAATAAACCCAGTGAAACTGTAAAATCGTACCTTAATGGTACTAAATATTAAATGTCTGTTGCTGCTTTCTGAAAACTAATACCAATATACATGGGGAGATGTGTGCAGTATTTGCTACACATAAACGAACCAAATAGCATAATATGAGAGCTTGGCTGTGGAAGTATGGTTTTCTGATACTGTTAATGCAATAAATAAAAGGATAAATAATAGTAAACGCTGGTAAATTGAAGAAATTCCAGCTGGGAAAAGGTTAGTCGAGTAAGGTTTGGAACAGGTTTATACTATGATACATTACGATCAAGTCAGAAGCTGAAAAGATGAAATTCGTATGCAGAATGTATTTCTAGGAGACTCCAAAGCTCAAGGCCACTTTTTGACTTATTATGCCTCCTCACATCTCCAGACATTATTTCACTTGTCCATACAGCATTAACACGAACAATCTAAATCTCCAAGTTTCTGGAATTTTGGTCCAACAAGACAGGCAAGCAAGGACGAAAAGAAATCTAAAGAATGAGAACAGAAAATAAATGTAATAAATTAAGCCAGCGAGTGTACAGTCTAATATATTTTGATCATTATGTAATTATACTTCAAGTTAGATAATGGTTTTGTCTTAAACAAGACACTGAATACCAAAGATGTAAACATGTGATATTCTCTGTTGAATTATTTGAGGCCATCAGTACAACCACATTTGCTTCTTCATCTTTCATTTCCTTTTTTCATATTGGTTACAAAGGTAGTGATTTATAATTTGATGGAAAACTAAAATCAATTGCGCTACTTAAAGGCAATAACAATATCGCTACATTAGGCTGAAGTTCAATGCAACAATATTGTGATTTCAAACTTAATTGGTTTCAAAACGATGGTAGCGGTGTATTAATTTTCTGCTTTTCAGTAAATTACTGCTTATGCCATTGATTTCCAAATCATTAGAGCACTGATGACTCTAAGCACGACAACTATCTTCTTCAGAAGATTCCTTCACCGTGGTGAAGTAATTTATTCTCAAGAAATTGAACAGGAACTTGCTAAATTAACACGCTACATGTATGATCCCACAAACAGAGACTCTCGGAAAATGAGTTCTGGTCGATTATTGTTGCTTCTGTCTGTACATTTCTTGTTGTGAGTCAGCGTGTTATGCTTTTTACAACAGTTCACACAGTGGTCAGACTTTCTGAAGTGACCAGAGAAGGTATCATAAATTTCCCGTCATCGCTGCAAGTTTCCAATATGGCGAAGCGGAATCATAAAAATTAATCGACTGAGGATGCTTAAACACCCAAAGCTAAATTTAGACTTTTAGATTTTGACTGAGGATTACTAAGCATCCACTCTGTGGTCTCAAACTAAGTAACAGAAACAGCGAAACCAAATTTAAAAGTAACTTACATTATTATGAGCTAAGTGAAAATTATTATCCTAAACCATCTATAACAAGCCAAAAGTATAGATAGTTCTGAATGAATTCTACTGAGGAATGTGATGATGTGTCAGTAGCCTTGAATGTGTATATGTGCTAACAGTCTTGATGATATAATCCAGAATGTCTTTGATTTAATTCACAATAATGCCCAAATAGTGATTTAGTCCAAACTTCAATAAGCACCTTGCATTTCCAATCAATAATTTAAATAAATAAATACGCTCAAATTCTAACTGAACACGTTTAAAGACTGACTCTGCAAGACAGATGTTAAATGAAGAATGAATAATTCTGTTGTAAGCAACCTTATATACCTCCCCACCTGACCTATGTCGCAATAACGATTTTCAGAAAAAACTCGACCATCTTAATGGAAATTTTCAATAAACTCGTAAACATGGTCAGGTTTATTTACTTAAATTTTAGGAGCCAACCTGCGAGGAATCAAAGGGAAAACCAATGTCCTGAACTCAAATCCAAATAAACATGTTTACAAATAGTATTTTTAATGTTTGGTCTACACTTATGGACAAACGCTAGCTGTGTAATATGTTGTATACAAAATGACCATTGCAATCTAAAATCTTGGACAAAGTTTAAACACACAATATAGATATTCATCAAAATGGTATTACGAAAACTGGAATTTATCTGCCAACATGTTGTACTCGTATAACAGTATTAATGCACGTTTTATCGCTATCGCAGTTCTGATTGCTATATCGTACGCTTATATGAATGTAGAATTATATATAAGTGGAAAAAGTCCGCTTTCCTTTCCATTCTACAGCCAAGTCAGCTTTTAGTTTATATTCAAAAGAAACCTTGATCTATCTATATATATATATATATATATATATATATATATATATATATATATATATATATGGCGTTATACAGTATATTGTTGGTTGGAGCATATATAAGGCTACATATATATACAAGTATATACAAATAAACTGACAACAACAGTGCGAAACTAGTATCTAACTAGTCTGGGCGCTTTCGACCCTTAATGAGTCTTTTTCAAAGGCAAATACAAAACATAGACAAAACAAACAAAACAGAAAAACCGTTGTGTTTGCACAACACTTGTGTGTATGTATGTATGTAAACCCGATATTATTGACAGTCATTTTCTTTCCAATGAGTATAAGAAAAATATGCTTATCTCGCATTTTCAAACTTCACACATTTATTCGGTGATTCACGTCGCCATGAAGCGGGAATTCTTGTCATGCTAATGTTTATAGACGACCTAGAGTTTGAGAAACTGTTGCCACGGATCACAGATCTTTTTTAGCAGTTTCCTTTAAGGAGCTGTTAAGAGTTTATCTAAAAGGAGAAAACATAACGACCTGTAGACATGAGAGCATATTTGTACCCTTAAACACAAAAGAATGTACCAGTGCCACAACAATTTTGAAAAATCAGAATTTTATTTTAGAATATGCAGTGTATAATGTATAACTTTGTATTAGGAATGTGTTCTTTGCTTAAACAACTATCCGTCATAACTCCTCACTGTTATTATTATATTGGCCACTATCTGAATTAGTGATGCTCATCATTATACGTTTTTCAACATATTGTTCGAGATAAAGAGCTTAAAGCAAGACGCAAAATACCATTTAATGATGCAGCAATTAATTATTTTATTACTTGATGTTTGCCATATGGAATGCCTGTCTATAAAGGTGACATATATTTCTCTATGGTGAGATATCGTTGACAATGAAAACATGTTGGCTTCTGTTTATACATTCATATCTCATTTGGGTTCGTTATGGTTAGATAACGTCGGCAATGAAAACATGTTTGCTACTTTTTATGTATTCATATCTCGTATGAGTTCGTTGTGGTGAAATAACGTCGGCAAAGAATTCATGTTTTCTACTGTTTATACATTTACATATTTAACGTGTTTGTTATAATACATAAACGTTGGCAATTAAAACGTGTGCTACTTTTTATACATTCACATTTTACACGAGTGAATTTCATCTCTGCTTTCGTTCGTTTACATATTTCCCAATTTCTAAATCATTTCCTCGGTTCAAATGTGTATATTTTAGATTTGTACACTATAATTTAACACAAAGTAGCATGAAGCAAATAGTTTGAATCATCGAAACAACATGATCGTTATTTGAGTAATATAATATCTCCATCTGTACAGTTATTTACCATACTGTGTCTTATCTAAGATATGCAGAGTTATTTTTCATACAATGTCTCATCTTGTATCTGTACAATTATTTACCATACTATGTTTTATTTAGTGTCTGGTTTTTCTTTTCGTTGTTGGCATGATGGATTTCATTACGCTTTACACATATTTATTTCCACACCATGGAAAAACGTCGTCGCGACCAACCTTATACTAGTCAATAGGTTACGGTATGATTTCAACACGTAATAAAACACCTAACAAAACTAGAAACCAGGCATACTTTTTTGGCGAATACTTAGAGCAATGAATAACTGTTTACTTATGTTTTACTTCCTGTCGTCTATTCAACAAAAATAATAGCTCGCTCAGAGAACGCGATATTAAAGAAGTACAGAGACACAGTCATACAATTGCAAAAAATGGCGACTTGCTAAAGAAGACAGTAGAAATTAACAATGTAAATTATTCAAGTGCATTCAAGTTTCTGACCTCTGAAGTGTTATCATTAAAATGGATTGAATGTAAATAAGTGGCGTCGTGGAAGGAAGGCTTGACAGGTGATTGGGGCGATAGAATCATTTTGAGGACAGCCAGGATAAACAGGAATCAAAGCTTCGTTGATTTGATTAATTTTATTAATTCATCATTGGCAGTCCTAAGTTCAGCTCCAGAGAAGATTGCTGTCTTTTGTCCACAGTAAGAGATGATGTAGAAAGACAACATTGATCGTCGTATAGGAAGATCAAAATGCACAAAATAAATTGGCGTATAAAATAGCATAGACTTGATTAGCGTTGGAGAGATATAATACTTTCTGACCAGTTCCAGGTTGTTATCGTACATGATTTCCGTGTATCTGTTTGGAGAACGGATGATCACATTTTGAGACCCCAATAACTTCTGACCTGTTAATAGCAAGAATATTCTGCAAGGAAATTGGATTTTTTTAGGATGACAACATACTTTGTTAAGATTATATAGAGTGATGTAGTAGAAGCCACAACAAAATAACTTTATTATAGTCAAACATGTGATATTAATGATCAGAATTCAGCGTCCAATTAGGATGACATCAATAAAAATTCATGCCTAGCTCTTACAAAAGGTTTAAATATATCTGTAACATCCTTAGGTCTGAATTACAAACATGCACACATTAATACCTAGACGCCGAGGTATGGATTTAATATCAAAAAGATATAGTACAACGTTCTGAAGCTTTCAGATAATTGTGATATTTTTCTACAGAGATTTTAACATTTTACAACGGGCATAAACTTTCTTACCGTCGAAGTTGTTCAAATATATCTGGACACTTACTGTACAAATAACAAGCGGCCATTTGAGGTTCTCGTAATTAGGTTCGTATCTCGATATTGGGTTCGCATACTAGAACAACAAATGAACCAAATGGTGGACTAAATAATAGCCAGCAAAAAGTAAGAAGAGGAAGTATATGAAACTTCATTATGAGACATATAAATCTTTGGTTTACTGCTTTTGATACGCAGAAGTACTTGAAATATATCAATGTTTTACAAAACACGAGGACAAAGAGATAAAGATTCCAACTGCAGTATGTTTGTCACGTTGACAAAACAGTATTTATTTACAAAATTAAAAGCAATTCGAAAATTAATTTGGGCACAATTAGTAAAATTAATGTTTTCGTTTTTATAAACATTATGATTTTAAAGATCATTGATACTAAATAATGATCCGAGACGAAAGGCAAAAGAGAAACAATACAAGTCGGTTACAGGACAAAGGGGACAATGTCATCACCCTCAGCAATTTTTTTCTGTATTCAACTAAGGTGGTGATTCTATACACATTGATATAATGAGACGTACAGGGAAAATATATCAATTTTCTATGGAGTGTAAATATCACGACGTCCAACATTAAAGAATGGCAAAGCGCTAAGTTTAAAAACAAATAATTTAAAAAAATAAATCTTTAGACGAAGCTATTTAACACTTTTCGTTTAATTTATTATTGTTATGTCTTTTTGCTAAGATGTGTAGGAACATGCGACGATGTAATTATACAAAATGAGTTAAGGTCCGTAAAGTATAAATTTGGAAGTGTGCATTATACATGATACATCGGACATTAGAGACTTGCAGACTTGAGTTTCTTCTCATGCAAATAAAATATTGTAATTGACGACAATGTTTGAACAAAAGAAAGAATCTTACAATACCACCTATTAAGTTTAAATATATTTGGTACAATTTGGGCTTGGACCGACTTTACTTGACTGCATGAGTGACTAGTACGTAATAAATAGGAGTTAATTGTATTGATCGGGGCACTAAATTGATGGATGTGCATTGAATACAATATATGACGCGGGTATTTGGGTGTCTTTGTAGTAGTACACTGATTCGTCAAATCGTAGCAGACACGAGAGAGAGAGAGAGAGAGAGAGAGAGAGAGAGAGAGAGAGAGAGAGAGAGAGAGAGAAATGTCGCAGCGATCAGGAGGTTCTCAAAGTAGTTGAAATGCAACACAACCTCATTGTTCGAAATAATGCCGGTTCAATAAATAGAGGATTTTACATGACTACTCATTTGAAATGAAAATTATAAAACTCGTCGAAAGAGAAAAATATAATAAATTATTCCACGAGTTTCATAGATTTCATTTGAAATGATCACCGTTGTAAAATTATATTTATAGCATGACGAAAATTACTGTAGCCAATTAAGGTGGAAAGAAGCGAGTTTGTATGTACTAAAGAGCTCTGAATTCGGTTACCGAGTAAGATGTATACCCTTGTCCACTAACCGGTGATAGTCTTAATTCACTCTCGGGCATGTGTTGGATTTTGGCATTATATCAGATGTCGGGGTAATGGCAGGGAGTAGTCAAGTAGGCTAACCGACCTGAGATGGCGTTTGCAGCCAGAACACGTTTGTGCAAGTTCAAAATAGGGTCGTTTGGCTTCTTCAACGAGCCTGGGAATTGAATGTATGATGAAAGTCGTCCTAGCCAGGCTGCAATACGAAGTTTGCCTAATGTCTCTCGAAGACGTGAATGCAAGTTCGAGCATTTGCTTGAGCCACTTTCACGGGTCTTTAAGTTGCGAATGTACTCTCTGTGCACGAGAGGCACGGTATCTTGATAATACCATATCAGCTGTAGGAGTTGCCATCAATCCTGAAAAATCAGATGTAAAGACATGGCCCAACTCAAAATCAGTTAATACGGTACGGAGATTCCGTGCGTTTTTGTGTTATTATTTACGGTTCATAAGTCACTTTGCCAAAATTGTGTTACCGTGTACTAGCTACGAAAACGAATACCGTTTTCCGCTCGACAGATTAGCAGCTTGCGTTATTCGAATAGTGACGTAAAGCGCTTGCCTCAGTTTCGGTGTTGGCTATATCCGACATAAATTGCCACTTCATAACAGATACAGATGGAAGTGGGGAGTGTCGGTATCTGGACAAGACGGAAAACCAGTATTGCGACACTCGCCATGAGCTGTTGGCCGTCGTACATTTTAGTGACAATTAGTCGGTTGGTTGTGACAGTATCATTATATAAATTCGCGAGAAAACATCACCCCCGAACTCACCACTCTAATGCCGACGGTTTAGAATTAGTTATCAAGTCTTAAAGATCTGACTTTACGTTGTGATTGTGTTGATGCTAACGAATTTTTTTTTTTTTTTTTTTTTTTTTTTTTTTTTTTTTTTTTATATCTGTGGCATTTATGTATTTATATATTAGTAGAGAAAGAGATTTAAGGATGCATTTTCAGATCTGTGCGTTTTTTATTGATGAGCGCTAGGGTCCTGAGTAACTTTTAGGTTTTGTAGAAATTCCTTGTCTTGTAGGAAGCGCAGTCTTTGTACCCGAGTGTTCATCGTGGTTAGGAGGGTGAGCATGCGTTCTTGACCTGATACAAACCTGTTTGTTCAGAAACCTTTCCTTCAGTATACTTTGAAAATTGTTGGGCACCAGCACAGCATTGGTAATAGTCTAGTAGGTTTTCATCATGTGCAGATATAAGAATCATCCTGTAAACGTCAGTGTTCAGCTGGGAATTTCTGAAAGATCGATCATTGTACATAAAAATCAGTTAGAAACATTGATAGATGGATCATCGCAACGACATGTTAAGAACTGGATTTTTTTGTGCTCTGGAAGCGTTAGTATTGCATATCACACATTATTTGCAAATACATAAAAATTGACTGAAAGTCAGCCTCATAGTGAATGAAAAGTAATCATGTTATCAATTGTATAATCTATATGGACTGTTTTCAAGATATAAATTTCAATTTTATCGAATATATATTTCTGGAAATAAATGCAGCTTCGTAAGGGATTTTTAGCCACAAAATGAACCTTGACGGCACCAAAAATAAGTTTTACTATCAGTGTATAAACCACGCATGGAAGCGAAAGCTACCGTTGCCCTAGATGTGTTACTTTCTTTGACATTTGTTTGACCCGGGCATCTCTTTTGACAAAACGCATTCAAAGTGTTACCATGCAGCTTAAATATGTATTCCTGTTCTTTCTTAGTTCCTTGTCTCTTAGAAAGAGAAACTCAGAACGTTTACCATTTTTTGTATTATGGATATTTTACAGGGTAATCTTTAAACTCAACAGTGGAAGACGGGAATAAAAAGTGAAAGTCCGGAGTAGCGCCCGTGCCAGGAAAAAAACATGTTCAGTGGAAGTTTCAGATGAGAATAGCTAAACTTTCGCTCCCTCTTTGGGCCTTGTCACAGATAATGCAGCAAACTTAGAATAGGTACGTTGTATTGGCAAAACTGTAAATAAAACTTAACCTCCTAAGTACAATCGTTATCAATTGGAAAACTTTAGAATATGGAAAATTTTATTTGTTTGTTACTACTTTTCATTTCTCAATGCATGATGTTTAAAGAGAGGCAACTGATATTTTCAATGTAACGAGAAATCATTAAATATTAACATTTCTCGTGTTCATAATTATTTGAAAGTTTGATTCAATTGTCGTACAGAGTGGTGATGCAAACAGTGTTAATTAAATCAACGGAAATATACAAGGAACCTAACAACTAAGTTCCTTATCTTAATCTATTTTTAAAAAAAGTTTACTGTCATTCCAGTTTTAAATTAAAGTTACTCAATTACAATTCTTTGTGGAGAATGGCACAAGCCGAGTTATGACAACGAACCTTGTTATCCTCGATGTCGCTATCAGTCATATTCATACATCTACTTTGAAGTGGAAATGCAACCTGTATTCAATAGTACAATTTGCAGTAAGACATAAATTTAGGTAGTTAAAGTCGTGAGATATTTCTTCCTAACTGTTATTTGTCTAGGCTCGTACAAAAGTAACAAAGAAAAGAGTGAAGCCATCAAGCTTTGTAAAATTTAACAAATTTATTTCCCTAGAAAACAAGGTAAAAATAGGAAAAAACTTACAGTTTATGAATCTAATCCAAAATTAATCCTAGAATTAATAAATATAAGTCCTATCAATAAAAAGTCCTAAGTGAATCACAGTTCGAATCCCGATGAAGTTCCAAGATGGAAGGCGATGACGTCTTCAATAACCTGCTTTGTCCTGATGTGTCAACAGTTCCTTGTTGAATCACCAAGAATAATATTCCAGTTTGGAATTCCGAATAATTTCCAATAAATATCTTTGTCCAAGAATTCTGATGAGCACTAGTAATTTCCAGGGAAAATAAATTACTTTAAATTGAATTAAAATGAAATTCAATTCAAACTGGTCACAACAAAAACACCTTTGAGCTCCAAAGGTTTCAAGCAAGACTGGCCAAAATCATTATAATAACCTGTGTTTTAAGCCTAACTACAACGCAAAACAGGTCACCTGATAGGGTCACGTGATCACTTCCTTCTAGCGGCGTAGAAACATTACATGCCGATTATCACGTTCGCTATGTACGGCTTCGACTCTACTAAATGAATCTTACTATAAGATTCAATAATAATAAAAAAGTTGTTTACACCAAACTTAAAATTTGCTCTGAATCTAGGTCCCCAAAAGATACAACTTTTCTACTACTGCTTGTTTATCAGGACGAATAGAACTGAACTGAATTTTTTGGAAAAATGTCAAATCCAGTGAATAAAGTTATCATTGCAATAGCATGTAATGAATTAAAATAAAATAATTTTTTTTTTTTTTTAAACTAACACACAGGTAATTAAATTACATATACATAACACTAACATTTTAAGCTAAATCTTGCAGTTGATCAGTATATTAATCAAAGTAGAAATGAAGACACGAAGAATCGTATAACTTTCAAAGATGGTTTTTGTTTCCAGTTTGAGAGACACTTTCTCTAGATTCTGGAAAAATGTTTATTCCCTGGATATACAAGAAAAGATCAAAAGTGTATATATTTCTTTGTGACAAACATGAGAAAATATTACGAGTGCCAGTTATACTTTTTGTCTGGTAAAAGTATTCACTAAACACAGTGACATTTTATGAATGACTTAACCAAACTATTATTTCCTTATTAATCTTAGTCGTTGGTATTATTACACCTGACTAGGAAAACTGCAACATGTGTATGAACCAAGTGTTTCTAAGCAAGTTATGTTCAGCATTTAGTAATAAGTTATTGTTTTTGTTTTGCCTTATTCCATTTTGAAATGCATAAATAGGACACACGTAGTTGTATATTGATGATCACAGAGTAATTGTACATTGACTGATTCTTCTTTTTGACGCCGTGGTTTCCGTAGATAGAGTTACAGATGTAAAATTATCACGTTGACGCTTTGTGTAAAAATAAAACAAATAGTTGAAATGACAGGATTGGCTTTTAATAGGACATTATTTCATCTGAGCCAGATCTTCGTGAAATTAACAGTTATTATATGAATATCATTTGAATACTTCTGACGTGTTTTAGTATGTAAAACTCTATAGTTTTACAGTAAGTAACAGAAAAAAGAAACCGACAATTCTGAGTCAAATTCAACAACAAATTTATTTATCTAAAATACAAAGAGAAATCAAAATTCATATCAAAGTTGTTATGATTTCACTCTAAAAGAAATCAGGGATTAATTCCAGTAGCATTTATATAACAACCAATATGATTACAGACTAAAACAAAATCCAAGAGTAATTCAAATAGCATTGATATAATAACCATTATGATTAATGCTTTGTATATCTATATTGCGTGCTGAATTTTTTTCGTGATTACAGATTATATTTTAAGATTGGGTTTTCATTTAGAAAAAAAACGGTATGTCTGTTGGTTCTCATGTAATTAGCTAAAACAAATTACGCAAAGGACCTGACCTCGTTCACAACTTAAAATGTTCTGGAAATGAATGTTTGACCCACATCCTGGTCATGGTATTGTTTCTTAGTTTTCTTTAAAAGCTTCTTTACATTAAAATTACTCCTTCATATTTTAACATCTATCTTGAGGAATAAAGTTTTTAAAAGTGATATATAGACAAAAACCTAGAATTAGGTCAACGACACCTGATTGCATATGCCCATGCTTCCAAGTTATACTACTAGAGATTTCGACTGAAACTGAGGTAATTATTGCAGTAGTATACATGTGTATTTCTATGTTTATATTCTTACAACTCTATGGTCGTAAACTAAGTAACACAAAAGAGCGAAAATCAACAAGTTTTTGTAAAATTCAACAAACAATGTAGAATACAAAGTGAAAATCTTGAAAGAACTTACATCATTGTGAATTCAATCCCAGATAGTCCTTAAAGTTCTATCACAAGTCCAAGATAAAGTTCGAATTGAATTCCAGCGATACTCCGAATGAATTCCAATATTGAATGTGTTGATGTACATGTAGTCTCATATGCGTTAATGTTCCAGTGGTCTGGAGTGTGGTAATGTGCTAAATGTCTTTTGATATATCACAATAATATAAATAAAAATCTTCTTGTCTGAATTCATTCTAATTCCAAATTAATGGTCCAGTCCAAGAATGTTATTGAGCACTTTGTAATTCCAGTGGATAATATTCTGAATAAATTAATCCACGAAAAAAACCCCAAAAATTTAACACAACCATAGGATTAATTCTACTTCAGATGTTAAGGCAAAGAATGAGTGATGTTTAGATAAACAAAATTATACGCCCTCTACTTGACCTAGGTTGCAATTACTAGTTTCTAGAAATACTCTGTCACTGAATGGATTTTTCCACTCTTAGAAGATCCTAAGGCCAGAAACAAGACTGCATCTTTTAACCCAAATTCGTGTAAAGATGTTTACACTAATAATGATATGAATATTTAATCCACATTCATAAAAATGTTGAGCTATGTATTCTGTTGTTTACAAAATAAATGTCACTGGTCAGGTACACTTTGCACTTGAGTTTGGAAAAGGTAAAGTACACAATACAAATGAACATAACATATAATCAGTAAGAAAAGGCAATAAATAATACAAATTAATTAAACATACTAATATCCAGTTAGTGTATATATTGATGTAAGTTGGGAATCTTTATATTTTCCACGTCATGAGCTAAGGTCAAGTCACTTGCTCAACGATCATGATATAGACACCGTGTTGGATGCCCATTAAGTGAATTGCTCTTTGGTTTATTTCAGTCTGTAATCATTATTGGCTAATTTAGGAATACTGTTTGAAAAATAAACAACCTTTAAACGTAATGATCATTCTATAAATACTATTTGAATTACTTGGTTTCTTTCCGTCTGTAATCATAAATGTTATTATATGAATCATATTTGACTTACTCTTTGAACTTAATATATATTATATGAATTCTGTTTAAATTACTCTTTGAACTTAATGGATATTATATGAATCCTATTTGAATGAATTGGTATCTTATGGTCTGTAAACATTTAGTCTAAAGAATGTAAACTAACTTTAAATAAATATATAATTTATAGATTCATGTCATTATGGGATATATTGTTTAAGACCACAGAATCATGTCACTATGAGATTGATTATTTCAGGACAATAGTCATAAGCGATATAACCAGAACCATTATCTAAAACTCTTAAAATCTATCTGCCTGCCCGATATAACAGGAGTCTGCTTTTTTCGTTGTTTGGGATTGTCCGATTTTCGAATGGTATCTCATGCTATTTTCTGTTCTGCTGTATCATTCTTGCCGGCATACGTTCGACACACAACGATGGTCCGGGCTAAAGACATCTTGTCTTGGGAGTTATTAATTTGGACCATACTGTGTTTGGTACTGCGAATATCGTGTACCATTAACACTTTTCTTCGTGGCCCGCTACATTTAGAAGGTAAAAAGTGAGTCATGTGAAGTGTAGCTTTTCCAGCGTTGACGTGATACTCGTCACTGATTTTCTGGACATGTTGAATTTTGTCGATGAATTTAGACCGTGTTAATTTTGTCGGTCTCGATCCAGACGAGCGACATGAAACTGTTGGATGAAAAGTGAGTCTCAAACGATTGTCTTCCTTAGCTCGATATTGTCGTTTCAGTGTCTCTAGCAAGGAATCCCACAAATCGGTGATGAAACTGTTCTACTTTCTAGGACGGCACCTCACACTTGAACATTCTAATCTTCATCGTGTAGGTGTAAGCCGTTTTTCTAAATTTCGGGAAGTCAGTTTTTGCGTCTCTGAGTGTGGTAATAATTTTCTGTAGCTGCCAAACGACTTTTTCTTTCGCCGGCTCTGGACTCTCTTGGTCTTGTGGCAGACGTTGAGGGCGTTGATTCGGATTCGCTTATGTCGTCTTCGACATCACTCGCATAGATTTGGCTAACACTTTAGCTCGTAAGGCGATGCTACCGTCGTTGCTTCTTCCTTCTAGTTTCTCACTGAAAATATGCTATCGTGTCATTTTGTTTTGCAAAAATTTCATCTAAGTTTACAAGCAGTGGGTCCCTATTTATTCGGCAATTGTCTTATTATATGATTATTCAGAGATTGCAAAGAGTAATTTGAAAGTATACTTTAGGGAAGACGACGGATTACTCCTCCTCTAGAGATAAAGATAATTGCTATATGTGATAGAAAGGACTTTGGGCTCCAGAATGCCCACAACGTCAAATCAAAGATAAAACGGGGGAAAATAGGACACAACAAAAGATCTGTTATTTTTGTCAGAAGAAAGGTCATTGGTCTTCTGAGTGCCGTAAGATACACCAAAGAATCAAGCAAGGGAAGAAGCGAGAGGAAGGGGAGAAGGAGGAGAGGACTTCCAAAACAGAAGACGAAGAACCTATACCCGTAAAGAATGCAAGAAATGAAGACCAGGAGAATAAACTGAAGACGAAGAAGAACACATACAGCTGAAGAAACTCAAGCAGGAGACATACAGTGAAACAAGAAAATGAACTTTCGTGATACATTGTGAAACCTTGCTTGTTATTTCATAAGGAGAATATACCAAAACGAAAACGGGTCTCTTTGTCTTGACTTTTTTAATACTAAGTGACTTAAACACACACTCTCACACGCACACCATTAAATCATGGGGAAAATAGATTTTGAATACTGTGTTTGGGGTGTTGGCTAATGTGGGTGGTATGTTGTGTGTTGGATGGTATGCTTGTGGGATTTCATCCTTTCTTTTACACCTTACCCCTTTTCATCGGATTGTTAGTGTGGGGATTTTAGACAACAGACAAGACGTTTTGGATAACATATATGGAGTGTTGGATAGATAAGATTGTGTGCTGGACCTATGGACCAATTTAACATAGGACTTCCTATACGTACTGATAGTGGCGCCTATTGAGGTAAAGTCCAATAATGTTACTTTGTCACCACTGCTGAAGCGAGCCTCTTGTAATAATGTTACCGTTTGTCCTCCATTGTTATGTATGTCCTTTTTTGTAATGATTTTATCAAATTTTAATAATTCTTATTCATGGCTGTAATGTGTACAGAACATCTTTAGTTCCGTCTGGCCTACGTGACTTGAGTATAATATTGCATGGGATTTCAAAATAGCTGTTTACGTATGTGTTGACAATTAGTAATAATAAGCTTAATAATAACACTTAAAATAGAGCCTATGGCTTAGTTTCTCAGTGACTGATATGATATCGATGTTTCAAGAATAATTCTGTGGCTTTCAATTATTTGCGCAAGGTCACGTGAATTCAACGTTAATTCGACTTAAAATCAATAGTGTATGTTGTCAAGTGGGATATATTGCGAAGTACAATCACAATTTACGGTGTATATAAATAGAAAGGTAAGTAATAAAATTCATTCCGATTCACACTTGTGATTCTTTTGTAAGTCTGCAGACATGTTTTATGTTGTAAATACATGTTTACCTATGTGTTAACAGTTGGTAATAATACTCTTAATAATAAGACATACAGTGGCGCCTATGGCGTAGTTTTTCAGAGACTGAGGGGATATCGATATTTCAAGAATAATTCTGTGGCTTTCAATCGGTTGCGCGAGGTCACGTGAATTCGACGTTAATTCGATTGTCAGGTGGGATATATTGCAAAGTACAATCACAATATATGGTGTATATAAAGAGAAAGTTAAGTAATCAGATTCATTCCTAATTTTGGAGACATTCACACTTGTGATTCTGTTTTAAGTCTGCGGACGAGTTTTATGTTGTATTTAGATATTTTTCGAGAGAAAAATCATTTGCTTGGACAGTTCCGTGGAAACAGAAAGTGCTCATTATTTGAACTATTCTGAAACTGTTATAAAATTTCTCGAAAAATTCTGGACAACGTCATCTTGACAACGTCACAGTTCTTGGAGGACTCGCACATTTCCGGTATTGAAATTTATAACGAACTGTTCATTCATTTAGGACGTTCATAGACCTGTAGAGGGACTAGTTTGGATTCACTTTATAATACTGTAAGTTCATCTCTTATTTATCATTTACAACTTTGATAATAAATAAACTGTTTGTTAAGTTCTATAAAACTTGTTGGTTTTGCTTCTTTTCTGCTACTTAAGTTTGTGATCATAGAGTCGTAACACCAGAAACACTTTAGTCCCGATAAACCCATTCCCATCTTAAACCTATGGACATATTTAACATAGGATTTCCCTTTTGTCCCCAAGATCCCAAGCAACGTAAGTCTACGGGCTAATGCTAGTTCTCGTCTGCCTCCCCATGTCCCCATACAACTACTGTCGTGATTAAGACGGTGAATTGAAAAACTCAAAATAGTCTGTTAAATATGCAGTGTTAAGTCAAAGAGCTTTTATTCGTCTTTTCTCCCAAACAGATATATTTATTTATATTTAGAAATATATTCATGGAAGGAAAGAATGACGAATACTTTATTATTTAAATAAATTTATATAAAGGAATCCAATGTAAACAGAACGTCACCTATCTAAAAATGTTATTCCTCTTCGTTTACTTTTAAGAATTAGTGTACTATTGTTAACATATGTGAAAAAGTTGTGTGTCTAGATATTTTATATCTTTCCATTGCGTAATCTACACTCGTTCAAGGACATCTTACGACATAAAGAGAAATTTACTGGAGAAAATTCCAGATTGCTATGTTTTCTTTATTAATTGACTACATACTGTCCATTTTCTAGAGAGAAGAAGTTAGATATAATGACAGCCCGGTTACTTGTCGAACTTGAGGGCCTTTAGGTGAGCAGATATAAAGAAGAATGGATATGCAAAAGTCTACACTCGGAAATTGAGATGGGAAATCCTAATTTCAGGCAATAGATAATGTATGTAAAGTCTGCATCACTAGTTAAATAAAAATCAGTTTCTTCCGTCAAGTAATTTACTTTGCTTTACTCCATGGGCGCTCACTTCTGTAATGTTACCTAATAAATCCCGCTCTCTCACTGTTTCAAAGATATGCTCACTTGAGTTTACTTTAGAATTATTTAGATGTAAATCAAATTGTTTCTGTAGTAGCAGTAGTAGTAGTAGTAGTAGTAGTAGTAGTAGTAGTAGTAGTAATAATAATAATAATAATAATAATAATAATAATAAAAGAATTCTAAATAAACTAAGATAAATCGAAAAAAAGCCCCTAAAACTGTAGTCTTTTGAGAAGGGGGATATTTGAGAAGATACTAGAGTTGGTATTTTGGTGTTTGCGTGATAGAGACAGTGTCTTATTACTGACACCTTGATTGTGTACTCTTCTAAAATCTCATGGTATATGTGTAAAAGAAACGCTCCCATCACATGCGGCAAAGTCAGTTTATAGTTTGAAAACTAGACTTAATTGGTTTGTTAAAATGTCTATAACAACCCTATTCCAAATATTCGATACTAAAATAGCACCTATTTTGAATTATGTGTCGGAAGTCGGGGGTTTCTACAAAGAAATTGACATCGAAGCTGTCTATACCTCAATAAGCAAATATAGTATTGATATTACAAAACACACAACAAACGATTTTTTATATAATGAGTTGGGTAGAATGCCAATGCAAGGAGTAAGATTTAAAATAATTCTTAAGTAATGGTCCATATTATTAAAGATGACTGATAGTAAATTCCCAAAAACAATGTTATAACCTAGCATAGGGCAAACACTGTGAATCCTGGGTAAATAAAGTTAAGAATCTTCCATTTTCATACAGAATGGGGGAAGTTTGGGTTAATCAAGGAGTGGGTGACGAGAACCTCTTTTTCATTTATATTTAAACAATGCTGTAAAGATATTTTTCAACAAGAACTAAATGTAGAGTTGAATTCAGTGGATGGATTACGATTTTATAAATAGATCAGAAACAATCTGAGTTGTCAATAATATATAGATAATTTTAACTCTTCGTACAGTGTTAGCTTGCAATGCATGTTCAGATAGGGAAGCTTTCCTATGATAGCCAATATTGGTAGGTATAAAAATATCCCCTATGCTGAAAGATTGTACCCTTTTTGTTCATATATTGCTGTTAAATGTACCATAAATTATAATGTGAGAAAGGCCTCTTTGCCCTCATATGTTCATTGTAATGCAGATAGGATCAATGTTTATGACTTTATTCAGAGAATCAATAACAATATTAATATATTATATAACTTTGCTGTTTATATACAAAAATCTTTAAAAGTGAGAAAATCAGTGTGCTAATCATAGAATTGCTATGTTATGATGTTGTACCATAGTTTATTACATGCATGTAATTTGGGCCGACGGCCTATGTTACTAGAGATTATTATTATTGTTGTTATTATTATTATTATTATTATTATTATTATTATTATTATTATTATTGATACAGTTCATAAGGAATTGCAAATGCGAAAGTTTATTTTGCTCTTTTAGTGAGTGGAATACGCCAGGATCCTTTTAAAAGGTCAAACTTGATGACATATTTTGCATTTCCAATTGTGTCAATGCAGTAATCAATTCTTGGCATTGGAAATGAATCTGTTTTGGTGACACTTTTGACTTTTCTATAATCAGTATAGACGTGGAATGTATTATCTGTTTTAGGGACAAGAATACATTGTGTACTTCATTTACATTTTTTAACGTTCAACGAAATCATTCTCTAGTAAGTACTGAATTAATTTCTTAAACAATTCCTGCCTGAGATGATTCATGTCATATGGATTTTGATCACAGAAGTAGATTGTACAATCTCACCGGCATGATACATTTTAATTGCACGTGTAGGAACATAAAGACAAAAGTGGCCTTTGCAAACATTGTGCCTACTTACATTACGGTCCAAAAGAATTGTCTGCCTGATTTGATTTGGTCTTAGATAAGGGACCAATACAGTCTACTATTGTTCTGCTAAATGTTTTATCAAATGCAGGAATCTGTTGCTTATGAGCCTTGGGTATCTTCTGGTTGGATTTTCCTACCATTGGGCGAGTGTGACAAGATCACTTTTAATTCTCGGCCAATAAAACTGCTTCAAGATAATGTAATAAGTCTTACTGACTCCTAAATGACCAACAAAAGGCGTTTTAATGGGCTAGGCTACGAATTTCCTGTCGATCTGATCTAGGAAAGACAATTTGATAGCTTACTGACTAATCGTCATCGCAGTCTCATTTTCCAGAAAAAAATAAACTTTGTCATCCTGATTAGAATGAAGAGAATAAGTAGTAAAAAGAGAATCACTGTGATCAATACCTCTTTATTGTAAAAAATACCAAGATCAAAGGTGATCTAATCAAATGATTGACCAATAAATGTGCCAACTTAAAAGAAATATTTTGCTGATCAACAACATTCTCGTGATCTCCTTTTGCCAACGCTTTAGTAACTGTACAAGAAAGGTATAATTATGTGTCTAGACTAAACAATTAATGTCCAACTATCACTGGGATATTTACCATTGTAAATAAAAGCTGGTGGATTGTAGATAACGGAGCTGGTGGTTAGTAGATAATTTGGCATTGGATAATAAGTAACTGATAGGTGGATAGTAGATACCTGGTGGTAATTGGAAAACACCCACTGGTGGAAAGTAGATAGCCGAGTGATAGATAGTAGACGGCTGGTTGCTAAAGATAAGTCGTTGGTGTTAATAGATAACTCTGCATTAGATGGTAGATAACTAATTTGTAGATATCTGATCATTGATTGGTGAAACAGGTTACGGGGCTTGGGTACTATTTCGTGGTTGGTAGATATTTATTGAGTGTTGTATAATATATAACTGGGATGGTCGATAAATAGTTGGTGGATAGTGGATTACTGGATGTTGGATAGTATATAGATTATTGATGGATAGTAGTTAAGTGTGTATTTATATGCAAAGATTATGACGATGGTAATTAGTTTTGATGAATGGTAGATAACTAAGCTGAAAAGTAGAAAACTGGATACTGATAGTGTATTGGTAGGTGGATAGTGAGAACTTAGTGGATAGTACTACGATTCAATCTTAAACTAAGTAGCAGAAAGACCCAAACCAACATGTTAAGTAAAATTAATTAATAATTAATTTTCTAAGTTGAAGTTGCAAAGTGAAAATTTAAGAGAACTGACAGTATTGTTAATTAAATCCCAAATAGTCCTAAATTAACGATGTATAAAATGTTCTGAATTAATTCCAACAATCTCAAATTTCCAAATGCAACAATAGTCTTTATGTATCGCAATGATATAATGCAGAATCTGTTTGAATGGGTCCTCAATTATCCAAAAGTAGTCCAAAAGTCAATGATCATTTTTCATTCTTATGAATAATTTTACAAAATAATTCTTCCCAATATATATCTGAACTCAACAGTTAATGATCACAAACTGAAATTAAATTAAGAATTAATAATTGTGTTGACAATTATATAATATATAAAATTAAAACCCAAGGCACCAGTAAACGGGCAGGATGTGGTTGAGCAGATCACTTACAGAACATTCTAAATTTCTAAAAAGAAAATACCAGACCTTGAATTCAGATATACGTAAGCAACCTAATTATAACTTTAACAAATGACAAAAAAGCAGGTACACACCAAACCACTTTCTTCAATCATAGGACGAAGGTACAACACACAGTAAAACTTAGATATACCTAACCGTAGTAGATTATTGGTTGGTTCATAGTAGACCGTTGGGTGCTGGACAGCAGATAACTAGTTGCTGGATAGTTGATAATTGGTTATTGAAATAAGTATTCTTAAGGGTTTATGCATTATACCTGAACTAAAGTGTGCACCGTTAGCCTATAGTGGTTTATTAGTCCTACATTATTTCAAAACACTAAGCGCTTCCAATGAGAAAACCGATAAAATTAAGTTCTCTGGCTATGAATAACACCATAGCCAGAGTACTTATAGACTTAAACTCGAGGTAGACAGAAATTTCACAACACAAAAGGTTTTGTCAGAAAGCTGTCCACTTTACGGGAGCAAATTCTTCAGCTGTAGAGGCACATGAAATATAAAATTGTATTCTCTTTTATCCATTAATATTATGTGTTAGAATTGCTGGATGTGATGGATTTTCTAATATATATTCTAACTTTCCAGATAGTTAGACCTATGTCATATAGCACCATACTAGTAGATACATTATAGTCTCTCTTCAAGTTGGCTATATTACCACTGAACAGGCAAATTGAATTCATTTAAATCTTACATGTATTAAAGCCCTGTAAGATTTTTTATCGGTTCCATTTTCACATGCAACTCTGGTTATTATGATTATACTCTTGTACAGTAGTTCCGATGAAATGATTTGTTAGGTAATAATCAACTCCACGTGAACACATGCGTATGCCGCTTGTACTACATAGCGTTAGCTATTGTATTTTCAGCTGTTTGGGTGTTTGGGATGTCTGCGATTTGGCTTCTTGAAGGTGCGAACATATGTCAGAATCTGAATGTATGCTTTTAGCCAATATCTTGAATGCAGAGTCGCTGAACAAGGTGAGTTTTTGAATAATCTGTGTATTGCTGTAAGTAATCGAATCAGGTCACGATTAGTACTTCCAGTTCAGTACCGATGAATGTAGTTCTAATCTATTTTTAGAGCAATTTTTCCTCTCTCATTTTTCCCCTTGCGGGTCCGGGGTTGTAGAAATGGCCCGACGTGTCGTAAGAGGCGACTAGGTAGAGGCAACCTGTTTTGCCGTGGGTTGCGTCCCGTGTCGGGGGAGGAAAGGATCCTGTTAATTGAGCTGAGGTTTTCCAATGCATTACACTACTTTGGCTTTTACTTCTTCTAGACGGGTGGTCGGAAGGGCCCGGTCTCGACCAATCGGCTGATCACGCCAAGCCCTAGGAGGTCTTAATTTATTCGCTCACTTTTTCTTTCTCTATGTATCTTTCTTGATACCACCGTTGCCCATACTGTTTACCCCTTTATTTTCCCTTTCTCCTACTCTCAGAAGACTTCCTAGAAGGAGGTGGCTTAACGAGTCAATCAGAAGGTATCTTTAATTACTGAGTATACCACCTATGTATCCCTGGCACTTGAATAGTGTCCCCTTGTTGGACTCCGCGGCGGGTGGGTGAACATGGGTGATGAATATAAAAGAGACATAATGGAAAACAAAAAGAAAAACCCAACTAAAACGATCTAAACCTTTAACTGACCATGTAGCGTGGAATCGTTCCCACGCTTCATGGTTATTCAGTCAAAAGATTCAACAAAACCGATTGCTTCGCTGTCACCATTTGTAGCTTAAAAGACTATACGTGGCATAGTCGGCATGCCCAAAAGCGTGAAGAAACTCAGATCGGGTAGCTTGCTCGTTGACTGTGAGCGCAAAGTACAAACAGAAAATATCAAGAAAATTCAAACTTTCTATGATATTCTAGTTACTTCTTTCGCTTATTCAGCACTTAACTCGTCCAAAGGTGTCGTTCGCTGCCGTGACCTCGCAGGGGTCAGAGACACTGAAATCGTCGAGGGAATGAAAAATCAAAGTGTTATTGCAATTCGTCGAATTTGTATCAAACTCGATACAAAATTTCAGGACACCAGCACAATCATACTTACTTTTAACACACCAACACTACTTAAGGTAGTAAACGTTGGCCTTTTGCAGGTTTGTCTGCCACACTCGAACAACTACTGGCGATTTCTGGGACCCAAAACAGGTGCTAGGAAAAATATACTAGCAAACACCTGGGTGGAATCCTTCAAGCAGCAAGCTTGTGTTGTCAAAAGATTTTCCACTACAAAGTCCTCTTGCCCACCTTTTTTTTTCCAGACCAGCGATGGCCTAATACGAACCTAAAACAGGTGCTAGGGAAAACAAACTAGCAAACACCTGGGTGGAATCCTTCAAACAACAAGCCTGTGTTGTCAAAAGAATTTCCACTACAAAGTCCTCTTCCCTTTTCCGGACAAGCGAAGGCCTTTTTTTCCTCTCTATTCCATGAGGAACTTCCTTTGGATATTGAAGACCTCTTTCGATAAAAGCTCTATCCACACAAAATCAAACAAGATCCTTTGGCTCCACCATCAAAATTAACGCCTATCCTTAGCGAGGCGTGACACACAAACATGGGAAGACTTACACCCAGCTGATTGGTCCTATTTAGAACGAAAATGTACACTCTGTACCCAAAATACCAACTACTATAATTACGAGTAATGAAATTCTAAAACTCATACATTAGGACAATTGCACAGGTGACTTACACACTATTGGCGATAGGGTTGTCCACTAGTACAACTGGACTAAAGTTGACCAATCAAGTGCTGCCTGGTGTTTCAGTGCGTAAATTAATTGAACGGTCCCGGGGTGCGCTTTGCCCCTCCTGTGTGCGGGGCGGCTAGTTGTGGGTGTGTGGTGGTGCCCTGTGTGTTGTTTCGTGGCGCCTTCCTGGGTCCCTCTCCTCCTTTGCTCGGCCAGACAGATAACTAAGAAGTGCGACCATCGCACATAAACGTGGGATTGTAATGGCACCATTCCTACAATCCCGACCAATTAAAAATCTCGACCCTCGAGAATTAACCAGCCGCGAAAGCTCTTAGATAGCATATGCGACTTAAGTCCTTTATTCATTCATTCTTCTGC
The DNA here is from genome assembly GCA_016617855.1 of Megalonaias nervosa. Classification (NCBI taxonomy): domain Eukaryota; kingdom Metazoa; phylum Mollusca; class Bivalvia; order Unionida; family Unionidae; genus Megalonaias; species Megalonaias nervosa. The sequence continues at coordinate 109,862 of JAECUM010011468.1, read as the reverse complement.
AGGTTAAAGTAGAAGTTGAAGTGTATATTTCAAATCATTTACGTTGTTTCAAGTGTCAGAAGAGAGAAGCTCCAGAAGCCCTGTATGTGACCGATGCGTCGAAACCAACCATCGAAAAGCAGATTCCAACGTGAACCCCCATTGTGCAAATTGTGGTAAAGGTCACCATGCCAATTCTAAAGACTGCGAGACCTGGAAACTATAAAAGGGGATCCAAGGGTAAAATATACGTCAAACATCACCTTCCCAGAGGCCAGAAAGATGGTCGAATCTTGAACCCGTCTACATGGCCCAACCTTCTCCAAAGACAACCAAGGATGGACAAACTCAAACGGATCTACCCGATACCACAGCAACTACTAATATTCCATACAACAAGGCACAAAGAATCACAATCTCCACGCAGACAACTTTCAACAAGCCCCCCCCCCCCGTTACCTAAATCTCAAAAAAAAAATAAATATAAAAAACAACAAACAAATAGGTAGCACGGACATGGATGCAGAAGAAACTAATCCATGTTCTCATGATGGCTCCAAACCTACAACCAGAAAATTTAACCCGATATTTCCTCCAGAAAATTAAGCACACAGATTGAACCCGTGAAAGGTCTAACCTAGCTCCATAATCTCACTTCAAACTTACAATGAAGAACAAGATCATACAATGGAACTGTCGAGGACTTAAAACTCAATACAATGATATTCTTCTGCCTGCAGGAAACATTCTTGAAAGATACAGAGATCACACTTAAAAACTACTCCCTTTTTAATACCTACTTTAAAAATGGTGACAGCTCCTCAGGAGGTGTTTCTGTTGTTGTGGACAATAGGGCCCATCATAACACCATCCCTTTAAACAAACATTTGCAAGCCATTGCTGTAAGTGTCACTCTAAACCGAGTGATTACCTTTTCTTCTATTTGTATATCACCAAACACCAACCTAGAACCAAACGAATTAGACAATCTTGTTCAACAACTTTCCGCGGCATTTGGTTTACTCGGGGATTTTAATGCCCATAACATATTATGGGGATCAAATCACATAGGTGACAGAGGCCACAAGTAGAAGACTTCATTTCTAGACACGATTTGTGTCTATATAACACCAAATCTCCGACGTACGTACACCCAGGAACGGGTATATACACGTGTATCGATTTGACAATTTGTTCTCCTTCGTTACTTTTGGACTATGATTGGAAGGTCGCTGATGACCTTCACAGCAGTGATCACCTTCCAATCTCCCTTGAAAATATTAACTCTACAATTGATGACGCAAGTCCACAAAGAAGGCCGACTGGGCCAAGTTTGAAACACTCTGTAAAACTAGGCTGAATGAGGATACCCTTTTCAATGTTAATGACCCTATTCAGCATTTTACTACTATTTTAATCGAGATTACAAACGAATCCATTCCCAAGTCCTCACTGAACTGCAAACGAACCCCAAAACCTTGGATCACTAAAGAATGTAAAGAAGGCATTAGACAACTCTGAGAAGCACTGAGAAAATTTAACAATCGTCCGACGCCCGAAAATTTAAGTAGGTGCCGTATTCTCCGGGCCAAAGCTCGCCGCACGATCAAAGAAAGCAAACGAGCATCATGGAAGAAATCTGTTTCTTCTTTAAACTCTCGTTTCTGTATTAAGAAACCTTGGGACACTATCTGCAAAATAAATGGACAGAGAAAACACAATTCTTTCCGACATCTGAAACTGAACAATAATAATTTTAGTTAGAAACGTGACATAGCAAATATTCTTGCTTATAGTTTCTCGAAAAATTCCTCATTATCTAATTATTCAGAAGCCTTCCGAAGATTAAAAAGTCAAAACGAAGAGTCACGTCTAAAATTCACATCCAACAACACGGAAAGTTATAACCAAATGTTCTCACTATTGGAGCATATGGAGGCTTTGAACAAGGCCCGTGATACATCCGCTGGGCCTGACGAAATACATTACCAGTTTTTGAAACACCTTCCAGAATCATCATTAACTTCTCTTTTCAATATCTTCAATGATTTATGGATTAATGCTAATGTACCTAAGATTTGGAAATAAGCAACAGTAATATCAGTTCCCAAACCAGGTAAAGATAGCACTGATCCTACCAACTATCGCCCAATTGCACTGACGAGTTGTGTATGCAAAACAATGCAACGAAAGGTCAATTCTCAGATTGTATGGTAGTTGAAGACTAATAATTTAATATCTTATTTTCAAAGTGGCATTCAATATGGCCACAGCACCAATGACCATTTGGTTAGACTGGAAACATTTATTCGCGACGCTTTTATCAATAACTAACATATAGTAGCGGTTTTCTTTTATTTAGAAAAGGCCTATGACACGACATGGAAGTACGGGATACTAAATGACCTGCACGATCTGGGTCTAAAAGGCCGCCTGCCCTCTTTTATATCAAACTTTCTCTCAAACAGGGAATTCAAGGTACGAGTGGGTTCTACCCTTTCAGATATGTACGAGCAAGAGATGGGTGTTCCCTAGGGCAGTATATTATCTGTAAGGTTTCGACATCCAAATTAATAGCATCACCAAGTGTCTAACTCCTGGTGTGGATTTTCTCTATACGGTGAAGATTTCTTAATATGTTGCCGATCAAAGCACATGCATACAATTGAAAGACAACTACAATAATATATGAACAAGATTTAAAATTGGTCCAATACTAACGGTGTCAAATTTTCAATGTCAGAAACAGTATGCATGCATTTCTGTCAGTTACGAAGACATCATGACGAACCTAAACTCACGCTGGACGGAAAACCTATACCACTGATTGAGGAACAAAATTTCTAGGTATTATCTGCAACAAAAACATACCTTCATTCCACAGACAAAGAACATGAAAGCTAAATGCTTCAAATCCCTAGATCTATTTAAAGTAGTAGCGCACACTGACTGGGGTGCTGATAGAAAAGTCATCCTCAATTTATATAGAATGTTTATTCGCTCCAAACTTTACTATCGTTGCGTTGTTTATGGTTCAGCTAGGAAGTCATATTTGTTGATGCTTGACCCAATTTATCATCAAGGATTAAGAATCGCTCTGGGAGCATTTAAGACATCCCTTTGTGAAAGCCTTCTCGCTGAAGCGAAAGAACCACTTTTATCACATCGTATAGAAATACTTTGCGCACATAATGATCTCAAATTAAGATCAAACCCTCTGAATCCTGCTTTTTCGGCTGTTTTTCAATCCAAATACAAAACCTTTTTACGAAAATAAAGCAAACGCCATACCTTCCTTTGGCATTAGAATATCATCCAACCTTGACAATATAAAATTTTATCTTTCTAAGATTCAGAAAACATCCATCTCTGAAACACCTCCCTGGCAACTTAAGCAACCAAACGTACGCTTTACACTACACGATGGAAAAAGATCTGTTACAAACCCTTCTATCTTCCACAACTCCTATCATGAGCTCCTCGCCGAATTTAAAACTACAAAAGAATTTATACTGACGGATCAAAGGATGAGGAAAAGGCTGCTGCAGCCTTTGTTAGTGGAAAACACACAACAAAAGTTCGCTTACCAAATGGTACATGGATATTTTCAGCCGAAATCAGAGCAATAGACCTTGCTCTGCAATATATAGAAAACAAACGTATTTTAAACAGCATCATCTTCTCCGACTCACTGTCAGTACTTCAGTCACTACACAATAGAAAACTGGAAAATTCCTTATTAACCAATATCTTCATCAAAAATACTGAGCTGAGTACCTCCCACAATATAGTATACTGTTGATTACCCAGAATTTTGGTATTAAAAGGTAATGAAAAAGCAGATCGCGCTGCTAAATTGGCCCTATCTCTTGAACCATAAGATTTTAAATTACCTTATACTGATTTTAAACCTAGTATCAAATAGTCTTTATGTCAGAATTGGCAGGCATCCTGGAATGATGCAGTAAATAACAAAATTCATGCAATCAAGCCAACCCTAGGAGATGCACTCCTTCCTACAGAACCATCCGTTGGGAGGAGGTAGTCATTGCAAGAATTAGAATTGGTCATACTTATATAACCCACTGCCACATGCTATAAGGCGAAGACACACCAGAGTGCGTTTCGTGCAATGTACCATTCACTGTTAAGCTCTTTATGATAGTGTTTCGTCTTCCAACCTACGAGCAATCAGTACTACAATGTATACATGACATGAAGGAACTTTTTGACAATAAACGTCTCTTGTATTATTGAATTCCTGAAAGAAGTGAACCTTTATTCTAAACTATAATTTTTATGCTATCACGTTGAGCATTTTTATGTAATGTATATACTCCTCTTTATATTCAACATCTTTTTCATCTAAATCTTTCTTTAACATGCACCATTTACAATGCCTGTTGATTGGGAAGTTTTATATATTACCTTTACCATTTTATTGTTTTGCTTTTATAACTTTGATTTTTTTTTAATCACTGGTCGATAAGAAACGTTTTATCACTTTTAATGAATCCTACATATAACTTTTGTATGGCGCTAAATAGCCTAATAGTGCTGATGTGCCGTAAAGATACAATCAATAAATCAATCAATCATCTCTTATTTTGGTGATGATACAAGAGTTAAATTTAGGCATCCTTGATATGGAGTTAAAGGTAATTCTTTATTCTTTTGCTTAACATACGATTTATATTGATTGGCACACAATGGAAAGTTCAATACTGATAAATAAATTTAGAGACTATAGAGGAAAATTAATGGTAATCTGAGTCCTGCCAGGGCAGTATTGATTAAACTTTAATTTTTTATAAAATGTTTATTATTAATGATAAACACATGAAATTTTCACATTTTGTGTATATTCACTATAACAATAGAACGATGTAATTAAAATTTGAAAATTTAATTCAAAAAATTTAATGAATTTTTTTAATTTAAAAATTTATTTTTCCCCCAGAATAGACATAAATGGTATCTGTTGGAGATGACACTCATTATTATTAGCAGCAATATATTCCTACATCATATACAAGTTGCAATGCACCTCTGTATGCGTGGGTTCGAGTCTCCGATTCGGCCAATGTGGGTATGTGAGAAAGCTTGCCAGTAGCTTCTCGTGGATCGATGGTTCTTTCCGGGGTTTTGCCGGGTTCTTCCTCCACCATTAATACTGGCCGCCTTGTATAGCCTATCGTGTGCTGAAAATGGCATTAAACCCTACAACAATAACAACAACAACAACAACAACAACAACAACAAGTTGCAATAGATGATTTTTTTCAAAGTCTGTCAGTGAAAATATCTTTATGTTCTGTGCCAGCACATAATAGTGACTGTATACCATGGGCAGGAAATGTAACATCCAATAGGTTATATGTTCAATTGTCATATAGGGACCCTGAGACAAACTGGCGTTAATGGTAAAGTTGAGGAGTATGAAAACTCCAAAGGAGCTCTATGGCTCCCATTTATACCACAATAGTTTGTTTGTGAATGTTCATCATCTGATTTTAGAACCTCATTCCGTCAACAACATTTGGCAGTGTTGCAAAGGTTATGGGCACTGCATTGGACATGGTGACTTTCCAGACTGCATGATAAAGTTGAAATTGTCAGTCATTTAATTTTATTTTAGAATAATTTTTAAGATTTATTTATATTGCTTTTTATTTCTTTAAATTTGTCTTCATATTCTAAGAAAACTGTTTCGACCTTTCAGTAGGTCTCATCAGGTGGTAATAAGTAACACAGCTGCACATGACATACGTTGTGTTACCTACAGATTTCCCCACTACAGTTTTCCCTCCTGTATCATGTGTTATTCATGGCGACTTTGAGTACTGTCATTTTGCACATGGAACTAAGATCATCTTTTCTGTCTGCAGTGTCCATTGGCTCCTGCTAAACATGTGCATAGAAGCGATCGCCTTTGGAGTCCAGCAGTCCTTTGCAGTAGTCAGACTTCATATTACCTTGCTGAGTTTTGCACCTCAGATAAGCCTTTATCATATTTCCTCGTCTTGCCAGAATATGTTGCCTGGTTTGTGGACGCTTTTGATACAACTGGTGGTAAGTACAGTCTTTATCCATTATCTCCAGAGATTTCAGAGTCCTTGGTGAAAGTATACCTCCCAAGTGTTTTACTTTTTCAGTGATGATCCCAGTCTGTTATTGAGTCTGTTTATTGTTGAATGCACTCTTGCCTCAAAGTTTCTTGAAGAGTTAACATTTTTAGGTAACGAAACACTGGTTGATCTGTTCACAGCCTCACATTTCTGTGTTTCTTTTGAGTCGCGGTCATTCTACAATATCAAAGTAGAGTTTCATTTTCATGACTCCTAACAGGATATTCTTATCCTTTTCTGTCATGTTTAGATGAGTCACTTGATAAGTGCCCGGATATGCTGATCGTATTGACCAACTGTTAGTACTTCCTCCCGCGCTGACCTTTGAATAACGCCGACATTTCGAGCAGTCCCCAGAATAACAGTGCAGAGCAGCATCCAGTAATTGAGGAAGTTGACATTTATTATATCTAATGTTACGAGTCTGTTCTCTTAAAATAAGTAACAGAAAAGAATGAAGACAACAAGCTTTGTAAACTTTTACAAATAATTTATTTCCCTAAAAGACAAAGTGAAAAAAGAGAAAAAAGAACTTAGTTTTGCGAATTAAATTCAAACATAATCCAAGAATTAAAGACACAAGTCCTAGTAATAAAAAGTCCTGAATAAAATTCAGTTCAAGTCCCAAAGAGATTTAAAATTAAAGGCGATATCGTGTCTGTTACAGCCTGCGTCGTATTGATGTGTCAACAGTCTCTTGCTGAATCACAGAAATATTATTCCAGGTTTGAATTCAGTATAAATTCCAATGAATGTCTTTATCCAAGAATTTTGTCAGAGCACTTTTGTATTTCCAGAGAAAATAATCACTTGGAAACAATAATTTGAAGAAAATAAATTCAGCCCAAACTGGTCACAACATAATACAATTTAAAGTGTCAGATGTTAAAGCAGGACTGGTAAAATTCTGACAGTCACAAGATAATATAGTTCTCTGTTTGACCTCAAGTCATTAATTAGCATTTTCTAAAAACAACCATTACCTAATAGAAAATAACTTTCTATTAAGATTTAATGAGCCTTGTTTATTAAAACATAATGCCCTATAACATTCACTTTGGAATCCCCAAAACTCTGAGCCAGATCAACATGTTTACCTGCATAATAAGTTGGTCAAGGAACTCATACCCATATAGAATAATGAAGCTATTATTAGTTGTTTACGTCAATGAAATATACAAAAATTTAAAATAATCAATCAGGTCAAACAGAACTGAACTCAATTCTGGACAAGCTCAATGCCAGTAAACAATGTTACATTACAATATCATATAATGGAATAAAAAAAATTTAAAACTAACAGACAAACAATTAAATTAAATATACATAACAATAGTCTTGTTTGCTTGAGTTGATAGGTTCTCTTGTGTTCTCAGACTCACTGTATTGAACATTTTATTGATTATCCAATCTATGCTCTTTAGTGTGACTGGCCTAATTTTATTTTGGTTTGGTTCTTTAAATCGTAGCAATTCAGAATTGTTTTTGGCTGTACAGACTGTAATTAATGCTCGGAGTGACGAGAACGTGTTATATTTGAAGCACTCTTCATCACTAATTTCTACACTGTCATTATTTGCAGTCGTTCCTTCTCCCTCATTTCTTGGTTATAGATATCATCGAAATTCTAAACCAGGTATTCTGTTGTAAATATCGTTTATATAATAGATGTGTTCTTGAGTTCTTTAGAAACACTGAAAAGACCTACTACAAAATATATAATCTCCAATGCAATTGATAGTTTAGCATCTCTCCAATCAGGCGAATTAGTAAACAGATTTATTTCTCATTTAGCCTTCCTCGGTAATCCCGTTTTCCATTTGTATACTAGGAATTTATACAACTGATAGCTAAGGATTCTTTCTCTCTAATTTGAACCATTTGCTGCAGCAATGGCAGATATCCTTTGTATTGTTAACGTTTCCGAAATATCTTTATATTTCAAATTAACTTTTCCCCAAAATATTTCCTTTCTAGTTCCTCAGCAGCATTGCTTTGTTATATTGTTTAATTTCTTCCTGATTGTATGTTGTACGCTCTTCTATATTTTACATACTATGTAACTAATAAATTAAATTCCTCATTACTTATTACTATTTTCGCTCTATACTAGTTTCGTCCATATAATTTAATTGACTGCCGGTAAATCTCTGTAGCTCATTGTATTTAAAAACTATAGTGTAAATAAACTTTCTCTTTAAGGATGTTTTAGCAAACTTTAGGAAAATAACAGCGATGTCTTTTTTAAACCAGAAGGATGCTAAATTTTTTTGGTACTCTTGCGACTCCTAAACCAGCAGCAAAAGAAGTGGATGGCACGTTATCACTTATCCAATCAAAATAATGAATGAGTATTTGTTATATCTGTTTCTGAAACAGTTTTCGTTATTTGAAACCAAATCATTCTTAATGTTTGTTTATTTCTTGCAGCCTGCAATTAATAACACTGTCTGCTGCTGGTGTTGGATACTAAGGTTGCTCACCCTCCCATTATATATAATACATGTAGATTTAAGTCTGTAATAGATTGATTATGGTTTCTTAGGGTATCACTGATGTGTTCAGCTTTGTCAGTATTTCTTGGCTAGATTGTTAACATTGGTATATAATCATTCTTACACTCATTTACTTGCTTAATTATTTTGTTCTTGTATGCTATAATGTAGTCATCTGTAAACTGCGTTTCAGGAAATATAAATGTATAGATGAATTGTTGCATCAAATTTTATGTTCATTAGTGAATCGACTGAAATCTTAAATATTATGCTTGCAAGCATGCAGTAGGGTTGAGCGTATTGTTGCAGTAATAAAGTTTATTGTTATGTCTGTTTTGTTTACCATTTATTATTCTGAAATTTTACCGCATACCTAGTATGGGGTTTAATTATTCATCTGGTACGTTACTAAGTTAATTGGCTGTATTCTAGCTGTTTTTGGAAGAGAGCTTTGTTGTAGAAAAACCACACACTTAAACCGATATTCTAGCACATAACCATAACTTATTTGACCTTGGCTTGTTTCAGCTGGACTTTCGGTATGGCTCTCATGTAATGCTGATTTCTCTAGCTCTTGGTTTAACCCCTCTGGTTTAGCATTTAAAACTGATGTTACCATTTAGTTCAACACAAACTGGATTGGTATTTTAAACTGATGTTGCCATTTAGCTCAACACAAACTGAATTGGCATTTTAAATTGATGTTGCCAACTGGATCTTTACTTCTTGGTGAAGTAACATTTTCACTCTTTGAGTTTTCTCTGATTTTGTCTGGATTGTCTTTCATAAATTTGCAACAATATTTTTCGATTAATTGCAAATAGAGTTACGTTATCAATTAAGTAAGTGCGTTTCAAATCTAGTTTGCTTTGTAGGTGATTTGAAACATAATGTAAGTTTTCCCATCGTAATGTTGACATGATGAAAAGTGCACCTATTTGCAAAGTAGCCGTTATATTGACTTTAACTTATCTTATAAGGATGCTGATGGATAGCAATAAAGAGATTGAAATAATGGATACTAAAAGACGCTCAAAATGGGAAGAAGGGAAACCCAAAAACTGAGCTTAATTGTTCTTGCACTTATAGCAAACCATGTATGAAAGAGTGCACGAAACGTTGTCGAGACCAAACTATGAACTATTCCAAAACTTGGATAGAAAATAAAATAGAAAACACAGAATGAATAGGACAAAATAAACATGAAATAAGTATACCATAATCTTGAAACATCCTTAATAATTTCATAAAATAAGGAGTAAAAATCTTATCTTTGTTAAGACACAACAGCTAATGTGATAAAACGTTGAAAATTCTTAGTGTCCAGTCAAATTGATTTTTATCGTAAATGGCTGACTTGTATCAAACTTAAAGAGGTGTATAATAATTCAATAATTCAAATGCAGCTGATCTAATTTCTAACTTATCTGAATAACAGAGAAAATGTTTCAGTGGTCAACTACATCCATCATATAGTAGAGTTTGAATAGCAGGCTCAACTCTGTTTACTTCCATCCTCATTATTTCCCTGTAGATATAATCACATAATAGACACATACTCCTGTCCAAATAGCAGTTGTTATAATTGTGGTCAAAGCCACAATTAATCTCAGTTGCATCGATTACAAAACGTCCAGTACGAATGTATTTAACATTTTTTATATGTTATATTTTTCTTCTAACGCCTTTTTTAATAAATGTATTTGAATATTTATCACACTAGCATTCAGTGCTAATTGCAGTTTGCACAAATGAAAAAACAATAACGTTCGGAATATTTGGAATATTAGTTGATTATTTGATGTAATATAAATTTCGTTAAACTTTGTTATACATTCAAATTATCAAACTTTACAAATTTAAGCATTTGCTTTTCTTACGTATACTACTTGCATAGTTGATGGTTTGTTTGACATATTACCATTTTTGACCAGATGCATTCACATACATAATACTTTTCTTTTGTCGTCATGCCTTACAGTCTCATATTTTTGGTCAGAAGTCGAAATAGTTAAATAGCATTGAGATAGGCATTTCTGCCCGGTTACCAGCTTCCTATACACTAACGTTTGCAATTTTGAATTTTTAATAACAAAACCTACACTGCAAATTAGCTAACTAGCTGGCCATGGATAAATAACCACAGAACTACGCATCCTCTCCCATTTCCTTTCTCCTGTGTTTCTCGTTTCTTGACATAATTATAATTATTTTACAAAGTAGCAGGACAAGACGCATTAGTAAAAGATGTGTGAATTCGTTTCCGGACAAACATTTATACAATAAGTAACTATATGCAACTTTAGGCATTCAACATAAGATTCATTTTCGAGATTTGTGTCGTCAATTTGGGCATCGGTCTCCATTAGTTCATACATGACATTTTTATTTCTTTTTAAGTCAACGTTGGAAACCACCAAGATTTGTCTCACATTCTTCGTTCCATTAAATACAGACGCAATCTCCTTCCTTTAAATTGACAAGGGTTTTATATTCTCCCAATTATAATATTCCCCTACTTCCAATGAGAAACGGCATGAAAGTAACTGCATGTGTAAATAATTTTAATTATATGTATTACTTTATGATCTGAGATGGAATGATCCGTCTAAAGCCAATCACCATAAAACTTGCACATACCAAATCATCTTTGCTTATCGTTTTCATGTATATCAAAAATATCTACTAGTGATATTAACCTGTATATTGAAAACCGTTTTTCATGTACAGAGGACAGAACTTACTTAAGTTTGATCAACGTCGTTAACCTCACAGTAATTTTGAGCGAGATTCATTCATTGACATAATCTGATCAATTTCCGCCCACAAGCTGAGGCTTTATTGGACACTGCCATGCTCTGCAAAGTCTTACTTTGAAGGAGCAGGATTCAGTTATCGATCCAAACATCACATTATTTAGTTAACCTAATAATTCCTGTCTGTAACTCTGTACGAAAGATGTTGTGACACATCACAACAATCCATTGATATATGCTGCTTGTCTTTACTCACAGAATGGAAATAATGTATTCTCTTTTAACTTTAGCATCATATCCACGTCTTTATCATATCCGTTTTATTTTGCATTTTCGTTTGTCAGATACGTGATTTTGTTTTATTCCGTTCAGTGTCTCTGTGTGCACGAAGAGTTACAAGACTGGTTATTTAAACATAATCTCACTTAATTAAGGATAATGTCTTATTCACTCAATTATCTGCTCCAATGGTAGACTTATGTGTAGTTAATTATTTGTAAACCCGCTGAGAAGGGTAATTCATGATCTAAACTAAAAAAATAATTTCAAATTTATGTTAATATCCTCAGACTATTGTTCTTTCAAATCTTTACCAACTGTTTGATGTGTGTGGAAAAAAAAATATATTTAGAATCTTTTCCTATTGGGTGCATGCGTGTTAAGAAAAGAAATCTTGAATCTTTTCGAATTAGGTAAATGAAAAAAGACAATAGACGTATCAACACCGTAAGGATTAAAGGTTTCCAGTTTAGGTAGATGAATGTGAAAAAATATCAAATTTGTCATATTAGACTTGTCAACACAGAGTTTCTGTTTGGGTAGATGACTGTGAATAAAAAGATATTTGACTTGTCAACACAGTTAGGGTTAGGGTTTTCAATTGAATATATGCGTGTGAATGAAAAGATATTGGACTTGTCAACACAGTTAGGGTTAGGTTTTAGAATTGGGTAGATGCTTGTGAATTTCGAGATATTGGACTTGTCAACACAGTTAGGGTTATGGTTTAGAATTGGGTAGATGCTTGTGAATTTCGAGATATTGGACTTGTCAACACAGTTAGGGTTATGGTTTAGAATTGGGTAGATGCTTGTGAATTTCGAGATATTGGACTTGTCAACACAGTTAGGGTTATGGTTTAGGACTGGGTAGATGCGTGTGAATTTCGAGATATGGGACTTATTAACACAGTTAGGGTTATGGTTTAGGGTTGGGTAGATGCTTGTGAATTTCGAGATATTGGACTTGTCAACACAGTTAGGGTTATGGTTTAGAATTGGGTAGATGCTTGTGAATTTCGAGATATTGGACTTGTCAACACAGTTAGGGTTATGGTTTAGAATTGGGTAGATGCGTGTGAATTTCGAGATATTGGACTTGTCAACACGGTTAGGGTTATGGTTTAGAACTGGGTAGATGCGTATGAATTTCAAGATAATGGACTTGTCAACACAGTTAGGGTTATGGTTTAGAACTGGGTAGATGCGTGTTAATTTCGAGATATTGCACTTGTCAACACAATTAGGGTTAGGTTTTCCAGCTGGGTAGATGAATGTGAATGAAAAGATATTAGACGTTTCAATAAAGTTAGAGTTTGGGTTTCCATGTTGGTAGATATGAGCATAAACAAAATATATTAGACTTGTCAACAAAGTTCGGTGTTAGGGTTTCCCATTGGGTATATGAGTATGAATTAAAAGATATTACACTTGTCAACACAGTTAGGGTTAGGGTTTTCAATTGGGTGTATGCGTGTGAATGAAAATATATTGGACTTGTCAACACAGTTAGGATTAGGGTTCCCCTTTGGGTATATGAGTGTGAATGAAAAGATATTAGACTTGTCAACACATTTGGGATTAGGGTTTTCAGTTGGGTACATGCATGAGAATGATAGGTTAATTGACTTTTCAACACAGTGTAATCATTATAACAATTCATCTGATGAATCCACTGCTATGGAGTTTTTCATTGTCCTGGGCATGTTACATTTCAGTGGGTTTAAGTTTGTGTCTTGTTGTTGTTTTATTGTTTACATAAATTTTCAACACTATATTTTTTTAATTCTTTTAAGGTCGAGCAGCAGAAGTTCTCTCATCAATAGTTTACATAAATGTTATTAAATAAGTATTAAGAATGGTTATTTTGTATAAAATGACCTCATGCATTGAAAACTTTGCGGGGACACAAACTACTGTGTATGATAAGCAAATGTGTCAATGAAGTATGTATACAGAAAGAAATAGTCTCTTTGCTGGTCTTGTACTGAACAGACCATCACTTTTAAACTAGGCTTTAATTTAATTTACAAAATTTAGTCCGTATTCATGAGAACTCATGGTAACCCCAATACTTTTTGGAATCATTGATTTGCAACATCATTATCATTAATTTAATTGTTATAATCCATTATCGACGGGAAACCCTCCAACTTCGTTCCGTGTCTCCTGTCCATGTTGTAATCCTTTATCTAAAGAAACTCGCTAACTTCGTTCAGTGTTTCCTGTTCATATTTTGTTAGTAAAGGTATTATGGATTCGTCTTGCATGTCACGTTACCATGAATATGCTGACATTAAAATCTCCAAAAGGTAAATGTACCAAATAAATAAATAAAAAATAAATGCAACATTTTATTTTTGTATTGCTCATGATTTGACGATAACTACAGGTTTAGAATTCCAAATAAAAATCCGAATTAAAAACAACTTTTCTTCAACAGGAAAACTTTTCATTTTTCATTCAGTGGAGATTAAACTATCATTCCCATATCTGTAAATATGACCACAAAATTTTAGACGATACCACGGCGAAGTTAAGATAATCTATACAACGGACGGTATACCTGTGCTCAGTTTACATTCACAGAAATTTCCTGTGCACGCAAGAAAAATTCCACCATATGTTGTCCATAATCAACTGTTGTAAATCCTTTACGAGAGATGAAAATAAAATTGCGTTCTCTACAGATATGTATTGTTTGAGGTAATGCACAAAGGGTCACGATCAACTGACAAACAGATGGTCTTGATTAAGAGAAGAAAATCAAGAAAACCGAAAATTCAAAACAACCTAAATTAACAGAAATCAGTGAATTCATATCCAGATGGGATAATTTTAGAAATCTTAATGATGGGAACCACGGCTTACCATGATATGCGCACACACATCTTTTTTATAATAACAACTAAAACTTAATAAAACAATATAGGCAAATTATGAGCTCTGGTGGTGATATTTAAACCACACTTTATGAACCATAATATTTAATATATTGTAGAACGCCGTCAACAACATGGATGGGGAATGGAGATGAAATATTTACTCATAAAGATGGCATGAGCTTAAGAAGTTAAACGGGAACAAACTTTCGTAGTATCGAATCAAAAGCTTGACCTGCTCAATCGATTACAGATTTCTTTGACTGCAACAAAATTTAGGTTTAAATGAAATGCTCCTGGAAATTGATGTAGGAGATATGCCAAAAGACTGTATACACAATAAGAAAAAACATTAAAAAAAAATAACATTTCCACATTACGTTTGTTGTAGGAGATATGCCAAAAAGGAATAGAGTTTAAATCCTTCACTATGAATAGTATCTCAAAATATGTTGCTTGATTCTTTCATTTAAAATGATATACCAATCAATGCCTCTCAACAAGATATTGCATTTATCATGTAATGCAGAGATTTAAATCTTTAAGCCGTATCCCGTTGAAAGTTTGCTTAAATTTGTCATAAATAAACCAACTGTATACAGCTACTAACCACTTAAAACGTTAATATTACCAAATAAATCAACTACATTGTCCGGTTTGGTCTGTTTATTGCATGGAATAAATCCTGGTGAGGCATACGGATAATAGCCTGTTAGGATTAATCCTGGTGATGCATGCCGTTAATATATTAGGCTGGATGCTGGTGACGCATACCGATTATGGTATGTTATGATTCTTCTTGGTGATGCATACTGATAATGAAAGTTTATGATAAGTCCTGGTGATGTCCTGGTGAGGTTAGGACAAGTCATGGTGAAACATACCGATAATGGAATGTTATGATAAGTCCTTGCGATACATGCCGTTAATATATTAGGATAAGACCTGGAGATGCATACCGATAATGATATAATAGGTTATATTAGGTTACGTCTTGGTGATGCATACAGATAATGATAGTTGATGATAAGTCCTGGTGATGTATGTCGATATGGGTATGTTAGGATTCGTCTTGGTGATATCTACCGTTAATGGTATGTTATGAAAAGTCCTTGCGATGCATAATTTTAATGTTAATATATTCAGATAAGACCTGGTGAGGCATGCCGATAATGGTATGATATGATACGTCGTGGTGATACATACCGATAATGATATCTAAGGAAACTCTGTGAACGTAATGCTTCTATCATAACGTCGTTTTCTTTCAGGTTAGTGCTGGTTTTGCTGCACCCTCAATTGGCCATTTTTAAGATCGTAATAAATTTAAAACGTTTGATCCAGTTTATAACACCGCAATGAACTTGTGAAAGCAACAGCTAAGACAAACTATTTTTCATCAGTAAGCAAGTCCGACCAGAACAGATACCCCCTCCCCAAACCCACTTCTTAGTGAAGATTTTACCCAAACAGCTATCTGCTCCCCAAACGCACTTTATGGTGAAGATTTTAAAGAATGACTATTTATATTAATATCACAAATTTTATTTTAATATCACAAAATTGATGATAATGTCTTCGTCACTCGCACATCTCCTCCAAACGGAGAGACATCGTTGTACACTAAAATATTTGTCAATCTGCTGATGATGGTATATTAAGGATTTGAACTACATCCGCAAATGCTTTGACAATTGAACTGGATATCCGCAATACTTAGAAGCTTAATATCCACGGCATATGTTACATTTCGAACTGTAAACCAACTTCTAAACATATGACTGGTGATGACATCCTGTTAACTGCCTTATAAACAGGGTAACGAAACTTAGAGAAACATTGGCTTTCGAATCTGCATAAAATGGTTGGATTTTAGAGTTTAGATACGTGTGGATAATTTGAGTTGCCGACACAGAGAAGTCGTGATCATAATTTATCCGACAAGGTCCATGCCATAAAAGTTTTCAAAGGGAAATGCTTCACTTGGAAACATTTTATTCTTGTACAGAAATTTCACTGCTTGATCAAATTTAAACGTTTATTTGGAGAGAGAGAGAGAGAGAGAGAGAGAGAGAGAGAGAGAGAGAGAGAGAGAGAGAGAGAGAGCAGCGGTAGACGTTTATTTTTACGTGTAGAGACATTTTTTAAGAATTTATCAAAAACGTCTTTGGCATGAAAAAACCTCCTATATTCTACACTTGGTGAGGACCAAAATGCTTGGTATATGAAGCAAATGGATCAATGAAGCGTTACATGTAGGCTCGTACAAAATAACAAGAGAAAAGAGTGGAGCCAACAAGCTTTATATATTTTAACAAAATAATTTATTTCCCTAGAAAACAATGTAAAAACTGGAAATAGGACTTACAGTTTGTGAATATAATCCAAAATGTAATCCTAAGATTGCAAAATACAAGTCCTATCACTAAACAGTTCTAATAAAATCCGGGTTCGAATCTCGATGAAATTTCAATATGGAGGCGATGACGTCAGATGAAACCGTTGTACTGGTGGTAACAGATCCTCGATTGAATCACAGTTTATGTTTCCGTTAAACTCCAGAATAAATTTCTACTGAATTTCATTCTCCCAGAACTTTTATAAAAAAGTACACTTGTTTAGTTTTCTAGAGAATAAATTATTAAATTCCAAAAACAAATGAAAATCAAACTGGCAACAACAATTAGAAACACCTTGTTCCCTCAAGGTGTTAAGAATGACTCTGACTAGATCTAGTAGAAAATGGCTGTTTTAAGCCTCGATTTTAGGTCACATGGTACTCCACGTGATAGGCTACGTGATTTACTAATTTGAACATCGCAATAAAATAAAATGCCATTTATCACGTATGCAAGAATAGCCCTATCTAAGAACCAAATTCTTACACTGAAAATATATTTTTAAAAAAGACTGTTTACAGTTGAGCTAACAGTGCGGGCCGAAATGACCTTGGCAATAGCCAGTCATTATCACTCGATGTTTACAAAAACTGTGAGCTAAAAATAGTGCTGAAGTAACGTTAAGATCTAATCGGGTCAAGCCAATTTTCGGAAAAGAGACTTAAATCCAATGAAAATTATCATTACAATAAAATGATATGAAACAAAAATAAAATAAAAAAGAAATTTAAAACTAACACACAAGCAATTTAATTACGTATACGTAACAGAAATCCATTCACAGATATAAATAATCTCATAAAACTCATCTTGCATTAAACAGAATGCTTTTGGTTTTGAATTAATTTATAATTGTAACGCAGTATTCATGGCAGAACAATTTTGCCAAAATACCTCCCTCAAGTCACCAATTTGAAACGTAATTATAATTGACTGAATTGTTAAACGATTATCCTTGATCGAATTGTAATAAATAATTTATTAACCCGTTTGTTAATAATTAGGAGATTACTCTAACGGTGTTGGATGTTAATTCTGTGTTCGCCTGTATCATTAGATTGGACACATTTTACAGGTCACGTTAAAAGGTAATCCCGGAAATGAAAACAATGTTATGACGCTGGGGAAGATAAAGTATGTGATTTGTTCCCAGAATATCATTTCTTCTTATAGGTGATTTTATTCCCTTCTGCATTACAGGGGTTTCATTAGCCCAGCATAAGGAAATGTACACCTATAGGCAGCTTTATTGTCCACATCATCCTTAAATGTCTACAGATTATAGGCAGCGATCGTAAGTTCTTATTTATTATCAGACCGAAAATGGGTCGGTCACCTAAAAAGATTTTAGTTATTAGCAAACTATTTGTTAAAATATACTTATTTTATCGATAGGATTTTTGTAGCCTTTAGTGATAGACTAACAAATTTAATACTAGAAATAATTAACTAATAAAAAGGTCAGCTGAAGGAATTGGCAGAAATAAAACTTATATCTTGGGGAAGAAAATAAAATGTAGGCACATTTAAACATGTTTTAGTCTACATCCGTAAATTTAATAGCTGACCACTATATGTTTGCAACCACCACCACTCACCCACCCGAAAATAATTCTGCCGGCGCACCTACGCATGATATCTAACAAATGAAAATCCTATGATATGTAACAAACTATATCCTATGGAATCTAACAAATGAAATTTTAAGTGATATCTAACAAACGAAATTATCCTGAGATATCTAATAAATGATATATCCTCTGGATATCTAATAAATTAAATACCTTGTGATATCTAACAAATGAAATATCCTGTGATATCTAACAAACAAAATATCATGCGATATCTAGCAAATGAGATATCCTGTGCACGAAATCTAACCAATGAAATATCCTATGAAATCTAACAAATGAAATATCCTGTGATATCTAGCAAACATATCCTGTGATTTCTAAGAAACGAAATAGTCTGTGCGGCTGCCCCGTGTATATGTTTTGCAGACCCGATTACATGACAAAAACTAAGACACTAGATCGCGCTACAAAGCCCGCTTATATTTAAAATTGAAGTTTCATCATTAACAAAACGAAAATGGTGCGGCCATTTGTTTTTATTATTACAGAAGTTGGTGAATTTGTCAAATCTTAGGTGCCCAGTTCAACCAGAATGTTATTTTTCAAATAATAAACCTAGTAATCCATTTCAGAAATAGGAAAAGAATGATGTTATACACTGCATGTATGCCTGAAGAAAAACTTTTTCTAAATTCTTCCAACTCCCATGTAATAAAAATGACCTATATAATAAGGTACCAGTTTATGTACACAAACACAGACAAATAAAACAACAGCAGCAAAAATAACTACTACCACAGCTATAACTACTGCTATTGATATTGCTTTTTATTCTGCTACTACTTCTAGTATAGTTTCTGCTCTCAGCCCATGGTAGCTTGTACCCCCTACCGATGTTTAAATAAAAGCATCGAGGCTGCAAAATAATGCACAAACTAGCTCATTTCATTCCCTGATTCTTATTTCGAACTCGACTGTTAAAACACCATTCCTAACTTTGCCATTTTCTAAATGAAAGCTAAAAAAGGCTACAAAAAAGTGAAATAATGTCCGCTGCTGAAATTTGTAATAAACACCTGTGATAATTTGACCAAATATCTGTAAAGGTATCTGACACAGTTTGCAGAGTTTAAACATGACTAAATATTCTATACCAAATAGTGAGTGCTCAAATTCTGTCCAAGTTTATCGTCAAAGTCTTAAATTCCTGACAAAACTTTTAACGATTATAAATCTTGCATAATTAATCACTTTATTTTGTACATTTGCCTTTTCTCCATTCGAAACTGCATACTAACGGCCTAGATGCAACTCGACCCTTTCCTCTATCACAAGCTACACAGCAAACATGTAGGTGTGACTTGAAACTTTTTTCCATTGCAAACTGCATAGTAATGATGTAGGTGTGACTGTTCATATTCTCTATTACAAACTGCACGGTAAACGTGTAAGTGTGACTTGACCGTTTTCTCCATTTATACAGTGCACAGTAAACGTGAAGTTTGACTTGACATGTTCTCCCTTATACAGTGCGCGGTAAACGTGTAGGTACGACTGAACCATTTTTTTTTATTATTTAGATGCATATGTCACTTGCATCAATTGCTACTGAGCCAATATATCTAAACATTTTTTTTTTCTTTCTCATACTACAAGTAGCAACTTACGGCACAAAATCAAACGCATTCAGATTATTGAAACCATACTAATTGACAAGCAAACGGTTATAAAACATTTTAACAACGGTAGGCAAATTTTTGAGTAAGAAATTAACCTTATTTTATAATCTATTTGCACATGAGTGCAGTGGTGCTTGACAGGTGAATATAGATAAATAATATCGAAACTAAAGCAAACACACAAGTACGGAACTTAACTACTGCGCATGTGGCCTACCAGAAGGTGTCGATATGAAGACTTTAGAATCCAGGTGATGACTATTTCAGCGCTTAGATTAAATAATTATTTCTCTGAATCTAAACAGTTTTTGTAATTTTTTGCAAGATTACACTCGTTCAAAAAAAGAAGAAACATACAAATAGATTTAATTTTCTCCTAATTTTGGCGCCGTCCGGGAAGGAATTAAGAAACAATCATTAGCTCTGCTATTCGTTTTTCTCCAACACACTCAAGTGACGTGTCAGTTGCATGCAAACTTCACCTGGACTAAATGCGAGTGACTGCCTCATGTCCTATACAAACGCTGTTGAACTGAATTTTCATTTCTTCCAAGAACGCCCTTCAGAATGAATCCCACATTGTATCGACTATAGGTCTTAAAATAAGTGAAAAAAGTAAGTGAAGCCAAGAATTTTAGTAAATTTAAAAAATACAAACAATATATTTTCCTAAGTTACAAAGTGAAGATTTAAAAGGAATTTACAGTACTGTGAATTGAATCCTTAATTTAATCCCAAATATTCCTAAATGTCCTATCACGAGTGCAAACGTATAGAATGATCCGAATGTGTTGATGTACAAATGGTCTTGACTGTGCTGACTTACTATCATGATATAATCCAATATTTGTTTGAATGTGTTCTCAATAACCCCATAGTGGTGTTGTTGTCTAAATGATAAATGAGCACTTTTGTCATTGCAATGAATATTTTAAAATAAACAATTCTTCCCAAATTATATCTGAACACACAAAGTCTGATCATAGATTCCCAACGACTAATATGAAACAGGAATTAATAATTTTTTACCCGGTCCTATATATGACTAATATCAGACAGCCGTTTCTTCATTTTCCAATTGTTACGTGTATGTAATTTAATTACTTGTGTATTAGTTTTAAATTTCTTTTTTATTTTATTTTTATTTAATTACATGTTATTGTAATGATAACTTTATTCACTGGATTTGACATTTTTCCAAAAAATTCAGTTCAGTTCTGTTAAACCTGATAAATACGCAGTTCGTAGAAACATTGTATCTTTTAGTGACCTAGATTTCAGAGCCAGTTTAGCTCTATTGTAAACAAATTTTTCTTATTTTTTTTAATATTGAATCTTGTACTAAGATTTGATCAGTACAATCGAATCCGTACAAGGCCTACGTGATAATTGACATGATGTTACTACGTTTCTTGAAAGAGAGTGATCACGTGACCCTATCACGTGGTCTGTTCTGCGTTGTAGTTGGAGTTAAAGTGATGTTTCATAGTTTTTTTTCTAGTCAGTCGTAATTCATACCTTCGGGCTCAAAGGTATTATTTTGTTGATGTCAGTTCGAATTGAGTTTTTATTTAAAATAATTTATTTTCCCTGGAGACTTTATCTAGTGTTTATCAGAATTCTTGGACAAAGATATTTACTGAAAATTATTCGGAATTCTAAAGCCGGAATTGGTGATTCAACAAGGAACTATTGACACGACAACACAAAACAGGTTATAGAGGACGTCATCGCCTTCCGTCTTGGAACTTCATCGGGATTCGAACTTTGATTCATTTAGAACTTTTTAGTGATAGGACTTATAGTTTTAGTTATTGGATTAATTTTTGGATTTGATTCATAAACCGTAAGTCCTTTTTTCATATTTTTACCTTGTTTTCTCGGGAAATAAATTATTTTGTTAAATTTACAAAGCTTATTGGCTTCACTCTTTTCTTTGTTACTTTTATATGAGCCTAGACACATAACACAATAAACTGTCTAATGACGCATAAAATGATATTACTTTTTAGCAAGATTTTCATTGGTTCCTAAAAGCCGTATTACACCAGTCTCCTAGAACATGTTCAAATAGATCCTTTATTTTGTTCGTTCACTCCTCAGATTTACATGACCTTGACATTGCTTTACAAGGAGTCTAGTAAAGAGATGAATGTTATTAAATTGGTAGCGATATTTTCCTACCACTGAGTGCGTACGTAAACAGCTTTTAATTGTGTCATTAATCATCAAAAATCAACTCTAAATTTATCGATACCCCAGAAACCATTATGTTTAAACGACATTGACCACTTCATAGAGACGGGCACGGTGCAGCTCATTTACGTTATTGAATATAATAATGGAAGATGTGTGTATATTCCTCAGTATTTATGGTCACCATAGAGGGAAAGACTGAGACTGTGAGTCTTTAGTCAGTCAAATGGGGAATAGCAGATAACTCTGGCGCTTACCAGAACCTACCAAATGGAAGTTAGGAGCAACTTTTATTTGTGCATTTAAAGCTGGCACCAACAGTATGGTTTCTCTCCTTGAAAATAAAACAACAATAGTCTGGAGATTCTTATCACATTTATGCAATTATTAGTTAATGTGTTTAGAAGAATTACCCCTTAGGGGCCCTTGAATCCATTATAAGGGGTGTGTTAGTGAGGTATCCACTCGAGCATTATAGGATCAGCATTTTAGCAAGGATGAGACATCGAATTTAAGTGTGATCAGAAGAAGCCATACGATTTTTTCCCGGTCACATTATATGGAGCGATGCAACAGTTACCACATCCTTATTATCTGATATTATAAAAGAGCTCTTAGTACCTGATGCTAGCCCTTATCAAAAATACTTACTGAGGATGAATTCATGGATATTTAGCAATTAGCCGATCCTCATTCCAAATTGGTGACCGTGAAAGATGACAAATTCTCACAATGTTACATATTGTTGCATGTAAAAGTTTTCATTTTTGTCCCCGAACACCATGTAGTGCATGTTTTCTCTGCTAACATTGTCTCAAAAGCTGTTCATTGTCGAAAGCCCTTTAGACAATCTAATTAAATAATTAGATTGTATGTCTCATGTTACTGACACTGACAAAATGATCCATTTCCACTTTTGAAACAGTCTTGATGGAACAATATTGAAACCAAATGGGTATGGATTAAGTGCAAACTCAGAACTCCATGTACGTCAATGAGATGCTTTTATTTATTTAAGTACGAGAGTCTCTCTAAACCCCTATCACAAATACTAATGCAACAATCAAATGGAAACAATACTAATGCAACAATCAAATGGAAACAAATAATAAAGAAACCTTACTGAGGCTCAGAACCAAAACATAATGTTCATTCCTTACACATGTGTAAGTGTTCTTTCATGGATGAAATTAAATAGTATTGGTATAAATATATACACTATTAACAAAATATTAACACTAAAGTTTGATCTAGACACCTCCATAAAAATATATACAAAATTTCACCGGATGATATTATGGTATTTGCTACATGATACCGAGGTTGTCATGTACAACTCATGTAGACTGACATTCACCATAATGAGAATATCTTTTTCATAGAATGTGTAGTTTATACGACCAGATTCGTTGTTCAATTTTCAAACTCACATTCACTGAATAAATTTATCCTGATGATGCTCCACCTTCTTTCCGAACTCAACAAATCCTCGGAATTCCAGCAACTTCTGTATAGAATGCGGATATCCTCTGAAAAAAATGAAGATACATCGATGCAGATTTCTATGACAATTAGTCATCTCCTCGTCACATCATCCAATGTTCGCCTAGCCAGATATCAAGCCACGATATTGCGACCTATATTGCTCTGTTGCCAGCTATGTTGTCCTTTTGCTAGATATATTACCCTTTTGCCCACTATGTTGCCCATTTGCCATCTATGTTGCTGTTTGATATATATGTTGCCTCGTAGCCTGCTATGTTGCTCTGCTGCCAAATATGCTGCCTTTTGCCAACTATGAGGTCATGTTGCCAGCAATGTTGCCCTTTTGCCAACTATATTGCCCAGTTGCCAGCTGTGTTGCCTTATAACCATGACACCCGGGTGCCAGCCCTCTGTCCGTAGTAAACTGTAAAGTAGACACTGCCTGACAAGATCTCTGAATCATTATGCCAGCATATAGAAAATACATCTAATAAATATTAAAAAAGCGAGTATAACGCGCAAGGTTGAAGGACCCGTGCACATCTGAAATATTGGTATCAACACCAAAAAGCAAGTATCACTCTATTGTTAGTTGAGTAAGGGCAGGAACAAAACTAAACAAAGGTAAGGCTGTACGGGGCACTAACTCATATAATTCACAGCATATAATTGTTCAAATGAAACATCAAATTATTTTCTTGCAATATTTCGTGACACTTGATTTTGTCTGAAAGTTTGCATAAGATGTCTCTAGACTATTTCTGATCTATATCTAATTTGTAATTCTCCACTGTCTGCAAACTTC
This sequence comes from Megalonaias nervosa, assembly GCA_016617855.1. Lineage (NCBI taxonomy): Eukaryota > Metazoa > Mollusca > Bivalvia > Unionida > Unionidae > Megalonaias > Megalonaias nervosa. The sequence goes on along the minus strand of JAECUM010011468.1, from coordinate 85,206 downwards.
AGCAAGTTTTTATTTCAGTTTGTGCCCATTGTCGATATATTGGCTTTGTTATGGTCTGCGTTATTACACCATGGACCTGTAAATACTGCGAGACAGCATCCGTCAAATAATCCATCTCTCATTTCTTATTTGGTCGCAAGAGTAGTTTTTGTCACGAGAATTAGTAATAGCCGTCAGCTAGAATATCCGGACGCATCACACTTTCGATGTTTCTTGACATATTTATATTGCAGACTGTACATTTATTTCCATTACGCATTTTTTTAAAATGGAAATTAATATGCGTTACTTAGCACTCTCAACAAAAACGTAAATGCTATAAAACATAGAAAAAAAATAAATATGATGTAATCATGTTGTATAAAATCGGTTTATGATATCATCAAAAATGATAAAAAGAAAGAAAATGTATACAACATAACAATTGAACATGAGATAATCATCAGATAAAGCAAACGACCTTCTGCTTCATGCGTGTAAAGTCTGACGTCACTTATTTAGTCTATGTACGATTTTTAAATCCAAATTTTCAATTTGAATTGATGTTATTGTTTTCATTTTTCGGGTTCGGATGGGTTGGTTCAGCGCTTAACAATGCTCTTTTATGCATGGAGTGAATTGGACAAATTGGGTATTGTATTCTAGCAATAACAGTGAATATCTTTAAAGGTCTTAATGCATGATTTAAAAACATACACACAGTTCCAACGGATTTGTTTTGCACATGAATCACTAAATTGTGTCACCACTTTAACCACGGATGTGTTGTGCACATTCATTTTTAAATTATGTCACCACTTTAACCACGGATGTGTTGTGCACATTCATTTTTTAATTATGTCACCACTTTAACCACGGATGTCTTTTATGCACATGCATCACTACATTGTATCACTTTTTTTTTCATTATCCCCGTAATAGGTTGACCACTGGGTCAGGGAACCATCCCAAGGTCACCTTACAATCAAACATTTCTGGTTATCAGATAATCTAGGGATAATAGATATAATCTACAGAAAAGAAAACACACAAACACGCATGCACACATGCATATGGCACACAATCTCTTTAGATACACAATTTAAATAGACGAATACATGTATACAGCATCTAGGTGACATACTCTTTGTGATAATACAGTGTTTTGTTCCTGTTTACCATCAAATCAGATGCAAGTTACATATTCATGTATCACTAATTTAACCACGGGTGTGTTTTTACACATGCATCACTACATTTTGTCACTACTTTAACCACGGATGTGTATTTAGGCATGCGTCACTACATTTTGTCACTAATTTAACCACGGATGTGTATTTAGGCATGCATCACTACATTTTGTCACTAATTTAACCACGGATGTGTATTTAGGCATGCATCACCACTCTAACCATGGATGTGTTTTTATACATGCATCTGTAAAATCTGTCACCACTTTAACCACGAGTGTGTTTTTGCACACGCATCACTAAATTGTGTCAACACTTTAACTACGGATGTATTTTTGCATGTGCATCACTTAATTATGTCCCGACATTTATCGAGATTGAATAGCTATTTCTTGTATAGCAATAAACTCTTTTTTAAAAACAATTCCTAAATTTACTCGCTACCTGGTTATTTCGTACACTTTCTGTTGTCATGTACATACCTCATAATTAATGTTCTCGAATCAAAATGGCATATGCTTGTTTTCAATTTAATATTTATACATCAAAGAACATTGAACTTGTTTACAATGACCCAGCAAAGAAAACGACGGTATACCTTGTATCAAATGTCCTGATACTCATTTGTATAAGTTCATGAGGCACTGTATTCGTTCCAATCATTATTAAGTTGAATTTGTCAAAAGCAGATGTAGTAGAAAGGGGGGACGCTCTATACATATTATGAATTTCTAAGAGTGTGGCAGGTGTAAGGTGAAGTTTTTTTTACATTTGCAACACGCACAGTGGAACAAATGTTGGCATACGTCTATCTTACTTTCATGTACTGTAGCTGAAAATTTCATAAGATAGTGTACTTGTGAAAACTGTATATGATCTAACCACACAAACAACCAAAATGACTGCTCCCATGTGCTCAAAAATTCAGCCGGAATTAGTCTAAAGAACGCGATCTTTAGCAAATATTAAAATACAGAGAAGGAATTTTCTCCAGACTAGAAAATACCAGCTTCTGAAAGTATCATTAATGAATTACCAAATATATAATATATAAAACGCAAAAGCGTTAACACATCTTTTTTTTACAATTTACCTCTGAAGTCCAGAAAGGGAAAATGAAGTGGAGCTAGCAGGTTTCTTTTGTAAATGGAGCGCATCTGCGGTAAGGCCAAGTTGTATACTCTATAATCCATATGTCGATACAACAAAACAAAGAGAATTAAAAGTTTTTTAACAATAAGAAAGATATACGAGATTTTTTTAAATAGCCAGTAAAACCAGTGAGGGAAACCGAGGAAGTGATTTTGCGTTAAAAATCTAACCTAGGCTAATAATACCATAGTCTTAGGCCCTTGTTTATTGTAGGCCCTTCTTTAGACTCTACATTCCAATATGCAATACATACATAAGCCCTGCCCTCCTATCTATCTTAGCCCGACATCACCTTAATCCCGCTATGGGTGTACACACAGTACTGACCTATGCCTTATTGGACACATGTTTTGGGCACGATAGACTGGGTAGAAAAACTGGATCCGCAACTGCATTTACAATGCAGGGCAAACACTACCAAATGTAGCTAAAAATTAAGCACCATTGACCCATAGTATTATTTTAAAAAAGTAGTCTAAACGGCATCGACAACATTATTATCTCAAAGCAGTGATAACGCTGCATTGACAACATGATTATCGGAAATAGTGACTATTAGACATTTGGCAATAGTATTATCGAAAAGTAGTGATTACGAGGCATTGACAGCACAAGTATATGAAAGTAGTGATTAAGCGGTATTGACAACCTTATTATATGAAAAAAGTGACTGTCATTGGCAACAGTATATATATATATATACATATATATATATATATATATATATATATATATATATATATATATATATATATATATATATATATATATATATATATATATATATATACGATATGATATATGCATGTATGTACACTCGCCATTCTTACGTTATGACATATGCATATATATCTACTGAATATTCTTATAATACATGTAACATCAAGCAGTATAACTGGAAGAGAATGCTACATGTGTCATCAAGCAGTATAAATAGAAGAGAATATTACATGTGAGTATTGTGGAGATCCTAAGATTATTCAGCGAAAAGAACGTTGCTCCTCTCGATACAAAAGGTGCACAAATTATTCGATCAGTATGGTATAATAATGGTGTAATGATAAAATCATAGAATAGAACCAGAAAATAAATACTTGCAAATAAGGACACACATGTAAATAGCAGATCAATATTCAATCATAAAATGTAACTTACTGAATGCATAACTGAACAGAGCAATTTTATAACAAATACGGAATAAATTACTTGGTACAAAAAGATCAAGTTATGAAATAAATGGATCCGAAAATGACCGAAATAACGAGAATTATTTCTAAAACTAAATATAATCTATGACAAGAATGCTCCAGCATTCATTTAATACACGTTTAAACGACTATAGATTTCTAAGCATAATGACATCAATCAGGATTTGTTGGAATTTTTTTCGAAGTTAGTCCGTATTTATTAAAAGTGATGAGCAGAAAAATTAAAGATTTTGGTCCAGTTAATGTTCAGCTAGATTTATATTTTAATCTTGGAGTTGGACCACATGACATTTCATGATTTTACATTATGTAGACTGGTATTACAACATGACATATTATTTATATTACATTATGTAGACTGACATTACAAAACGAAATGATTTGGAAAGTTGACATCAAAGTATTTTTATATACCTGTACTGATACAAAATTTAGTCAGTGTGTGTGAGTATGATTTAGATTTTTAACGTAGCTTTAACAATTTTTTCAGTTATATCCCTACGATGTCTGCAGTGTTTCAGTTTATAGTGATGTCTAGCATCATGCCGCAGACATATAGTATTTTAGCCCACCCATTCACATTATCCTGACACCAGGCCAACCAGACCTAACTGTTATGTATATTAAATTTAATTGTTTCTTTGTTGGTTTTAAAAAAAACAAGTCATTTCATTACATGCTATCGTAATGTAAAATTGTTTGCTGGACATGACCCTTGTCCAAAACTGAATTCGCCCTTCTGCGGGTCCAGGGTTGTAGAATTGGCCCGACGTGTCCTCACTACGTGTCGTAAGAGGCGACTAAGTAGAGGAAACCTGTTTGCCGTGGGTTGCGTCCCGTGTCAGGGGAGGAAATGATCCTTGTAGTTGAGCAGAGGCTTTCCAATGCAATACACTACTTTGGCCTCTACTTCGTCTAGACGGGTGGTCGGGATGGGCCCGGTCTCGACAAATCGGCTGGTCACGCCGAGCCCTAGGAGGTCTTTATTTACTAGCTCACTTCCTTTCTCTTTCTCCTTGTATCTCTCTTGATACCACCGTTGTGTCTACAGTCTATCCCTTTAGCTTTCCCTTTCCCAAGTCTTAGAAGACTTCCTAGAAGGTGGTGGCTTAACGGGTCAATCGGGAGGTAATTTTACCGACTGAGTATAACATCTGTTTATCCCTGACACTTGAAAAGTGTCCCCTTGTTGGGCTCCATGGTGGGCGGGGAGCATGGGTGCTGAATTGTAAACATACCAACATGGAAAATTCAAAAGAAATCAAAACAAACGAACGAAAACCCTATCTGACTCGGATGACGAACCATGCAGTGTTGAGTCATTTCCACGCTTCATGGTTATACAGTCTAAAGATGCTTCAAAACCGCTTGCCGCACTCTCTCCGTTTGTGATTGAAAAGACAATTACCGGATCGATCGGCACACCAAAAAGTGTTAAAAAATTGAAATCGGGCTGCCTTCTTGTTGAGTGTGAGCGCCGATGTCAAACAGAAAATATCCGGAAAATGAAAACTTTCTTCGATATTCCAGTAACCTCATGTGCCCACACAACACTCAATACGTCCAAAGGCGTGATTCGCTGTCGTGACTTGGCTGGAGTCAGCGACACATATATTATTGAAGAGATGAAAAACCAAGGTGTCACTGCAGTGTGTAGAATACGTATTAAACGTAACAACAATCTGCAGGACACTAACACCATTGTACTCACCTTCAACAAACCAACAGTACCCAGAGTGATCAAAGTTGGCTTTTTGCAAGTGAAGGTTGAGATATACATATCAAACCCCCTTCGATGCTATAAGTGTCAGAAATATGGCCATCATGAAGACCGATGCTCAAAAAGCCAAATATGTGGCCGATGCGGAGACCATTCTCATCAGGAATCTGAGTGTAGAGCAACTCCGCATTGTGTCATCTGTGGAAAGGACCACCACGCCAATTGTCAAGGATTGTGATAGCTGGAAACAGGAGAAGGAAATACAGAGGGTAAAGTACACTTCTAGCATTCCCGATCCAGAGGCCAGAAAACTTGCACAGGCAAAAACATCCCTTCCTGGCCCATCCTTCTCCACTGTAGTGAAAAAGAAATCCCAAAACAACGAATGACTCTCAAACTCAGACAGATCCACCCGATTCACAATCAAGCTCTAACACACCCCATTACCAAGCACAGAAAAACACGGCATCTACTCAAAAAACTTTCAGCAATACCCCACCACTGAAATCACCAAGGAATTAAAACAGATCTCAAGGAAATAGGTAGCAAAAGGGGTCAGATGACCCCATTAAACTCTATAATAGGTTTCGAGACATTGACAGCATGGATGCAGAAGAAACTACTCCATGTGCTCAAGGTGGCTCCAGACCCACCAATAAGAAAATCATCCCCGTACGGCCTCCAGGCAAATAGCCACACAGATTGCCTCCGCGAAAGGTCTAACCTAGCTACATAATCTCTACTTTAAACTTATAATGAAGAACAAGATCATACGATGGAACTGTCGAGGAATTAAAACCAATTACAATGATATTCTGCTGCTCCTAAATGAACATGATCCTGCAGTACTATGCCTGCAGGAAACATTCTTGAAAGATACGGACAACATCACACTTAAAAACTACTCCCTTTTTAACACCTACTTTAAAAATGGTGACAGGGCCTCAGGAGGAGTTTCTGTTGTTGTGAACAATAGGGTTCCTCACAACGTCATCCCTTTAAACACAAATTTGCAAGCCATTCCTGTAAGTGTCACTCTACACCGAGTGATTACCTTTTGTTCTATTTATATATCACTAAACACAAACCTAGTACCAAACGAATTAGACAAACTTGTTCAACAATTTTCTGCACCATTTGTTTTACTCGGAGATTTTAATGCCCATAACATTTTATGGGGATCAAATCACATAGGTGACAGAGTCCACAAAGTAGAAGACTTCATTTCTAGATACGATTTGTGCCTATATAACACCAAATCTCCGTTGTACTTACACCAGGAACGGGTACATACACGTGTATCGATTTGACAATTTGTTCTCCTTCGTTACTTTTGGACTATGATTGGAAGGTCGCTGATGACCTTCACAGCAGTGATCACTTTCCAATTTCCCTTGAAAATATTAACTCTACAACTGATGACGCAATTGCACAATGGAATTTAAAGAAGGCCGACTGGGCTAAATTTGAAACACTCTGTAAAACTAGGCTGAATGAGGATACCCTTTTCAACGTTAATAACCCTATTCAGCATTTTACTTCTATTTTATTCGAAATTGCAGACGAATCCATTCCCAAGTCTTCACCGAACTGTAAAAGAACCCAAAAACCTTGGATCACTAAAGAAAGTAAAGAAACCATTAGACAACGCCGAGAAGCACTGAGAAAATTTAACAATCATTCGACGCCCGACACTTTAAGTAAATAACGTATTCTCCGAGCCATAGCTCGCCGCACGATCAAAGAAAGCAAACGAGCATCATGGAAGAAATCTGTTTCTTTTTTAAACTCTCGTTCCTTTATAAAGAAAGTTTGGGACACTATCCGCAAAATAAATGGAAAGAGAAAACATAATCCTCTCTGACATCTGAAATTGAACAATAATAATTTTAGTTAAAAACGAGACATAGCAAATATTCTTGGTGACAGTTTCTCGAAAGATTCCTCATCATCTAATTATACAGAAGCCTTCCGAAGATTAAAAACTCAAAAAGAAATGTCACGTTTAAAATTCATATCCGACAACTTGGAATGTTATAACCAACTGTTCTCACAATTGGAGCTTATAGAAGCTTTAGACAAGGCCCATGATACATCCGCTGGGCCTGACGAAATACATTACCAGTTTTAGAAACACCTTCCAGAATCATCATTGACATCTCTTTTGAAAATCTTCAATGATTTATGGATTACTGGTAATGTACCACCTAAGATTTGGAAAGAACTAACAGTAATACCATTTCCCAAACCAGGTAAAGATAGCGCAGATCCTACCAAATGTCGACCCATTGCACTGACGAGCTGTGTGTGCAAAACAATGCAACGAATGATCAATTCTCGGCTTCTATGGTACTTGGAGACCAACAAATTTAATATCTCCTTTCCAAAGTGGCTTTCGTTATGGTCGTAGCACCAATGATCATCTGATTAGACTGGAAACATTTATTCGCGACGCATTTATCAAGAACGAACATTTAGTAGCGGTTTTCTTTGATTTAGAAAATGCCTATGACACGACATGGAAGTACGGGATACTAAATGACCTGCACGATCTGGGTCTAAAAGGCCATCTGCCCTCTTTCACATTAAACATTCTCTCAGATAGAGAATTCAAGGTACGAGTGGGCTCCACCATCTTTGATATGCACGTGCAAGTGATGGGTGTGGCCCAGGGCAGTATTTTATCTGTCACGCTTTTCCTGGTGTGGATTGCTTCTTATAAGTTGATGATTTTCTAATATGTTATCGATCAAAGCACATGCATACAATTGAAAGACAACTACAGCAAAATATTAACAACATTCAAAATTGGGCCAGTACTAACGGTTTCAAATTCTCAAAATGAAAAACGGTATGTTTGCATTTCTGTCCGTTACGAAGACATCATGATGAGCCTAAACTCATGCTGGATGGAACACATATTCCAGTTGTTGAGGAAACAAAGTTTTTAAGATATTATCTTCGACAGAAAACTAACTTTTATTCCACACCTAAAGAACTTGAAAGCTAAATGCTTGAAATCCCTAGATCTGCTTAAAGCAGTAGCTCACTCTGACTGGGGTGCTGATAGAAAAGTCATCCTCAACTTATATAGAATGTTTATTCGCTCCAAACTTTATTATCGTTGCGTTGTTTATGGTTCAGCTAGGAAGTCATATTTGAAGATGCTTGACCCAATTTATCATCAAGGAATAAGACTCGCTCTAGGAGCATTAAGGAAATTTCTGTGTAAAAGCCTTCTCGCTGAAGTGAAAGAACCACCTTTATCACATCGTAGAGAAATGCTTTGCGCACAATATGCTCTCAAATTAAGATCAAACTTTCCGAACCCTGATTTTTCGACTGTTTTTCAATCCAAATACAAAACCTTATACTAAAATAAAGCAAACGCCTTACCTTCCTTTGGTATTAAATATCATCCACCCTTGACAGTACCAAAGTCGATCTTTCTAAAATTCAGAAAACGTCCATCTCCGAAACACATCTCTGGCAACTTAAGCAACCAAAAGTACTTTTTACGCTACACGATGGAAAAAAAAATCTGAGACAAACCCTTCCATCTTCCGCAACTCTTATCCTGAATTCCTCACCCAATTTAAAAATTACAAAAGAATTTATACTGATGGATCAAAGGATGAGGAAAAGGTTGCTGCAGCCTTCGTTAGTGGAAAACACACAACAAAAGTTCGCTTACCAAATGGTACATCAATTTTTTCAGCCGAAATCAGAGCAATAGACCTTGCTCTGCAATATATCGAAAACAAACGTGTTTTAAACAGCATCATCTTCTCCCACTCACTATCAGTACTTCAGTCACTCACAATAGAAAACTGGAGAACCCATTATTAACCAAAATTTTCGTCAAAAATACTGAACTGAGTACCTCCCACAATATAGTATACTGTTGGTTACCCAGACATATTGGTATTAAAGGTAATGAAAAAGCAGATCGCACTGCTAAAATGGTCCTATCCCTAGAACCATCTGATTTTTTAATAACGTATACTGATTTTAAACCTAGTATCAAATAGTCTTTATGCCAGAATTGGCAGGCATCATGGAATGATTCAGTGAATAACAAACTTCATGCCATCAAACCAACCCTAGGAGAATGGACTCTTTCTTACAGAACCATCCGTAGGGAGGAGGTAGTCATTGCAAGAATTAGAATTGGTCATACTTATATAACCTATTCCCACATACTAAAAGGAGAAGCCCCACCAGAGTGCATTTCTTGCTATGAACCATTCACTGTTAAGTACTTTATGATGGAGCGTTTCGACCTGCAACTTACGCCCGATCAGGACTACAATGTGTACATGAGATGAAGGAACTTTTTGATACAATAAACGTGACTTATTATGTTATATTATAGAATTCCTGAAAACATTTATTCTAAGCTATAACTTTTATGCTATCACCTTGAGCAGTTTATGTAGTGCATTATACCGTCCCTTAATTTCAATATCTTTTCATCTGTCTTAATTAACATACACCATTTACATTCCCCGTTGATCGGGAAGCTTTATTTATTACCGTTACCATCTTATCGTTTTACTTTCAACTCTTTGGTTTTATATCCCTGGTCGATAGAAACCTTTAACCACTTTTAAATGATCCAACATATAACCTTTTCTATGGCGCTAAATAGCCCAACAGTGCTGGTGCGCCGTAAAATTACAACCAATCAATCATTCAATCAATCAATACAAAACTGAGTTCATTTCTGCTTGACCCGATTGATTTTATTTATTTCATTTTGTGTAAACAACAATTACATAACTAAATTATTTGTCTCAGTGTATGGGCTTATTATCAGGATCATTATTAGCAGAAGAGGCAAATATGTTTATTTAGGTCTAAGTTTTATAATTTCCTGAGTGTAATCCAGGTTATGGTTTTGATTTTGTAAACATCAGGATCATTCTAGACGGTTATTTTCCATTAGGTAATGGGTTTTATTTTTAGGAAATGCTAATTATGACAAGAGGTCAAGTAGAAAACTATATAATCTTGTAACTGTGAGGACTTGGTCATTCGTGCATTAACGTCTAGAACTTTCAAGTTGTATTATGTTGTGTCCTGTTGGAATGAATTTTGTTCCTCAAATTATTGAATTCAAGTGATTATTTTCTCTGGAAATACAAAGCTGCTCTGATAAAATTCTTGGATAAAGACATTTACTGTAATTTATAGTGAATTAAAAACTGGAATTATATTACTGTGATTCAACAAAAAAACTGTTGACACATCAACACTCTATAAGTTATAGCAGACACGTCATCGCCTTCTGTTTTAGATTTTTCGGGACTTGTACTGCGTTTTATTCAGGATTTTAAATTACTAGGCCTTGTGTCTGTAATTTTTGGATTATTTTGGGATTTAATTCGCAATACCGTAAGTTGTTTTTTCTCATTTTCAATTTGTGTTCTAGTGAAATAAAAATTATTTGTTAAATTTTCCAAAGCTTGTTGTCTTTCACTCTTTTCTGTTACTTATTTTAAAGCACAGACTCGTAACATAACACTAACCTCTTAATGCTGAGCGCCTAGCGAGGCAGCTGCTAGTAACATTTTTATAAGTCTTTGGTTTGACTCGGCCGGGGTTTGAACCTGCGACCTCCCGCATCCCGCTCTAACAACTTTGGCCAACGGAGCGGTCTCAAATTTAGTGAGGAAATCAGTCATGATGCACATTGCTTTTTTCCCGAAAAAATAATTTAAGAATTAGATAGATAGATAGATAGATAGATAGATAGATAGATAGATCAGTTCCCACCTAAAACGAAGAAGAAAACTGAAAGAGATTTAAAAAGTACTTCTTCTTCTTCTTGGTAGCCTCTCGGGGGCCGAGGAAGACATGTGCAGTCTCATCAACGATGGACGCGCATGTGGCTCCGGAGACAAAATTCCGATGCACACAGGCGCTTGCAGGTGGGGCATAGGACACCGTTGATTGGGGGTGGCTGGGACGCAGTTCTGTGACGTCTCTCACGAGTTGCAGCAAGACGCTGGTGGTGGTCGTCCTCGAAGGTGGAACTGGCTTTTCTGGTCAGGGCTTGCCAGTGACTTCTGTTTGAGGCAGCGAGCTCGAGCTGGTGGGGTTGAAGGTGTGCCCATTTGAAGTGCGTCATGATTTTGTCTTTGTACCTCTTGCGAGATACCAAGGTCAAGGTCACGGATGGCGTGGAGCAGTACCTGTGTGAAGAAGAGGTTGAATAGTACCGGAGCGAGTACACAGCCCTGTTTGACACCGTTAGATATGGAGAATTTCTTAGAGGTTTCACCGTCTGAGAGAATCTCTCCAGTCATGTCATCATTGAAGAGCCGGATGAGGTTGGTAAACTTCTGAGGACCACCAAGCTTCTTGAGTACTACCCACAGTGCGTCTCTCTTGACTGTATCGAATGCCTTCGTCAGATCCACGAAGACGGCATACAGATTCATGTTCTGCTCAAGGCACTTCTCTTGGACTTGTCTCACTGCGAAGATCATGTCAACGGTGCTGCTGTCTCGGCGAAAACCACACTGAGACTCGGGGAGGTTGTCTTCTGACACTGTCGCAATAAATCTGTTGAGAATGATGCGATCAAGTATTTTGCCAGCTATGGAGAGAAAGGAGATGCCTTTGTAGTTACTGCAGTCCGCAAGTGTGTCTTTATTCTTATAGAGGGTCACAACTGATGCGTCGCGGAGGTCGTCTGGCATCTCCTCCTACGTCCAGATGCTGATTGTGGAATGCCTCCAGGGTCTGTTCACTGAGAGCCTTGTACACCTCCGCTGAGATTCCATCCTTTCCAGGTGCCCTGCCACAGTTCATTTGTTTAACTCTATCGTTGACGGAACATCCAGTTGGTCGTGCGTTGGCTGTTTGAGTATTTGGTCAATAGCAGATTGGCTGACTGATGAGGGCAAGTTTAGGAGCTGGCTAAAGTGTTCTTTCCATCTGTCCTTAATACCAACCTTGTCCTTTATTAGTGTACTGCCATCTGCATCAAGCAAGGGGGCAGAGCCAGATTTTGAAGGGCCGAAGATTGGCTTGATGGCGCTGTAGAACTCTTTGGAGTTGTTAGTGTCGGCATAATGTTGCACTTCATCAGCTTTCCTTTCCCACCACTGGTTATGCATCCTGCGGATTTCTCTCTGAGCCTCAGCTTGATAGGATTTGAAACGGTCTTTTGGGGGGATGGAGTGTGGGTCTGCCAGTCCATGAATGCTTTGTTCTTTCTGGCAAGCAGATCTTCAATGGTACCGTTGTTCTCGTCGAACGAGTCTTGATGGGTTCTCTTCTTGGGACCCAGAGTCGCCATAGCTGTCTCTCTTATCATGTTCCTGAGCTTGTTCCATTTCTCAGGGGCATTTCCACGTATAGGTCCGTTGGTAGACTGCTTCTCATCTAGGCTCTTCTGGAAATCGAGCTGGGTGGGAGGCTGCTGAAGGTTGACAATGTTGAAGGCTGTGCGCATAAGCTTAGGGAGCCTTGGGTGATGTGTGGCAATGCACAGCTTTAGGGTAGTTCGGACAAGTCTGTGGTCTGTCCAACATTCCGCTCCTCGCATGGCCTTGATGATGAGGACATCCTGGGCATCGCGCTGGCGGACTATTACATAGTCGATTAAGTGCCATTGGCTAGATCTGGGGTGCATCCAGGTGTTCTTGTATTTGTTCGCCATTCTGAACATTGAGTTTGTGATAAGGAGGTCAAATTCTGCGCATTTGCCGAGTAAGAGCAGGCCGTTGTTGTTCATATTGCCGACACCGTGCTTGCCAAGCACACCTTTCCATTGACCATAGTCGCAGCCAAAACGGGCGTTGAAGTCCCCCAGTAGTATAATCTTGTCGTCAGCTGCAACTGCGTACAGTACAGAGCTGAGGTCCGCATAGAACTGCTCGATGGTTTCCGCTGGGCTCGTGAGGGTAGGGGCGTGGCGTTTGTGGCTGATAGGTGACCGCAGTTTCATTAGCCTCTCATTAATACCAACAGGCAGGACCGGAAGCTGCTTCAGAAGACTTAATTTGATGGCCAGGCCGACTCCGTGGATCCTGCCTTCGTTTTGGGCTTTTCCTTTCCAGAAGAAGGTGTAGCCGCTTGCAAGCTCAGTCAGAGAACCCTCCTCTGCGAACCTGGTTTCACTTAAGGCCGCAATGTCGATACTGTAGCATGAAAGTTCCTTAGCAACTAGGGCTGTTCTCCTGTGAGGTCTTGATACGTTCTCTTTGTCCATGAGAGTACGGATATTCCATGCTCCAATAAGAAGTTTCTTTCTTTGATGGTTTCGACCGCAGATGTGGATGATCTTGCCATCAACGGCAAGCTGGCCAGATTTTGAAGGGCCTGCTATTTTTAAGCTCCCTTTTCGAGGCCCCTCCCTATACAGGGTGAGCAGCGCTGTCCTAAAAAAGTCTGATCAGTCGCTCTGGATGCTGCCGAACTGTTCCGCTGCCCTGGGTACAGAGCAGAACGACCACTTGTCCAAGGGCCGCCTACGTGCAGGTCATTGACTACAACTCCCACTGGTCATCTCCACCTATTGCTTCGCCAGTCGCCCATCGCCGTAGGACTTTGGTAGGTGCAGGTAGAGAATGATCCATGTGATGATGGGGATGAATGATAAGTGCACAACATAACTTGTGCGTGAAGGAGATTTAAGTGAAACAGCCTTTGCACAGAGACAGCCTCATTCTCTCGGCCTTGGTAGTTGGGACCCAGTGGTACGAAGATTCGTCACGGCTGGGGACTACTTCAGCTGCATTGGATGGCCATGACGTCTTCAGTGCCTTGTCGTGCCCTGCACTCTCCACAAAGCGTTCGCAGATTCGCCTTCGTAGCCGTTGGATAACTCAGTTGATCTCTTCCGCCCAGTCTGCCGAAGTTGGCTTTGCATGCAGGGATAGGCAAGCTCCTAACTCACAGAGGGTTTGAGACCTGTCGGCTACCCTCAACCTGGTTTTGCCGGCCAGTCGAAGCCGTTGAGCGTGGTGTGGCCGCTGCGTCTGCTACAGCTTCTTGGAGCCACGAGAGCTGAGCGCCTGGTGGGGACCAAATGTGGAAGAGCTACTCCCGAAAGAGCACGACATGCCCCCCTCCCCCAGAGGTACTACCCCTTCCAGAGCACCCCGAACACCACTAAAAAGTACTATTGCCAACGAAAATTCCTTTTGTTTGAATTGTGACATTGAAAGTCTTGTGCATCGAAAACGTCGGTTTCATACGGAACAAGAATAGATTATGGACAATAATAATAGCAAAATATGTATATATCAAAAAAAAAAAAATTATTTTCATTAAATGAATTCTCAAAGGTAAGGAACAAATTCTATATAAACCTCTAATTTATTGAGCGGAGAACTGCACAAATAAATGTTGCATGTACTTGCAATTAAATGTAGAAACCGTTTATACAGAACTGAAACCAAGAAAGTACTTCTAAACTTATATTTATTAGTAATAATATTATGACTCTAGGTCTTAATGTCAAAGAAAGAAGCGAAACCAACAAGTGTAGTAAAATGAACAAATAATTTACTTTTCTAAGTTACAAAGTGCAAAAGTTTTGAATGACCTGATGTACTAAAATAAGATAATCTAGAATGTCTTTGAGTGAGTTCTCAATACTACCTAGGTAGTATTTTAGTCCAAAAACTCAAAGGTCACTTTGCAATTCCAATGAATAATGTAAACAAAATAAATTCCTCTCAAATTATATCTGAACACAACTACAAACTCTAATCTGAAGGTTAGATTTCGAAAGCAAATTTTTAGTGAACATTTTGTTCACTTCATAGAATCATGACAAAATTCAGGTAGGCACAACGCTCTATCACGGACAAAATTTAAGCACGGAGTATAGATATCAATAACAATAATAAGAAGCGTTATAACTACCAAATTTCTGTTCATATTTTTAAAAAGGTAATTTTAAAGACTTAAAAATGTTACCTCCACAACCCAATTACAAAGTTAGACGTCATGATCACTTAAATGAAAAATACCGGGCTCCAATACATCTAAAATATAAACTTACACGTATCCTAATTGTATGCCACTAATCATTCATAACTTATCTAGAGAGGACCATTGTCGCATTATTATTAAACCCTCGACAAAATTAAAAAGAAAACGTCCCAGATCAGTATGTGTCAATAATATAAAATAGTGATGAAAAGTACCTGTCGTTTAGTAAGGATTTTGTAATCGATAAATTTGAAAAAAGAAACGATGTTTAATGTATAAAAAAATCAAAACGATGAAAAGTTCACATAAACAATAAAACATAAAACCATAACCTGGCAGCTAATCAAATATGATCGAGGTGACATTTCAATAAGCAAACAACCAAACGATTTAAGAAACATAAATGTGCAAACGCATGGATTAATTTGAAAGATTTTTGTAATTAAATTATCACCAAACAACAATGTTTATTCAATCCCATTCTGATACAAATTTAGAAAAGCATTTTAGGGTCAGAAGTGATAATAGAAAATGATATCTTCCTGATTATTGACCTGGATGCAGAACTGGTAATTTTCTTGTGAAAATAACGAACGTATTTCAAAAGCAAAATTAGAGAAAAACATTCTGGAAATTTAAAACTTAATTATTATAATATTTTAGAAAAATAAATGAGGCTGTCTTTTGTAGTCTTCTTATTAGATTTGTTTCACAAATAATGTGATTTAAATTCTTTTTAATATTTGTCCTTTCATTTTCTTTTTTATATTTTGTTCATTTTTGTAAGTTGTACTTCAGTGATGGTCTTTCGTAAACAGAATGATTACGTAGCATTTGACTTCAAGGCAAATTTTATTTCCACTCGATTGCTTCATATCCTGTTATGACATATGTCAAATAAAATTGTGTATAAATACGGATTTGTTAAACAACTAACTCATTCCTTACTGGGGCTTGTCTGCGGGAATCCATCTGTGATCA
Organism: Megalonaias nervosa; assembly: GCA_016617855.1. Lineage (NCBI taxonomy): Eukaryota > Metazoa > Mollusca > Bivalvia > Unionida > Unionidae > Megalonaias > Megalonaias nervosa. Next base: position 69,022 of record JAECUM010011468.1, on the reverse strand, counting down.
GAGTTTACCACTGTGCTGTTGAAATCGGATTAAAATTCACGGGGAGTTATTTATTTAAAATACTTATTGGCATTTCTAAAGTGTTAATTGGCATATGGATTAATATTTTTGAAATTTTGTGAACTCATTCGCAGTCATTCTGGATTGCATTATTGTGTTATATCTGAGCATTTAAGACTGGAACATTCTGTATTTTAGGACTTATGCTATGACATTTAGGATCGTTTTGGAATTTTTTAAATTATTTTAGAAGTATATCGCCCGATATGATGCAACTTCTGATTTACAAGCTTTACTTGGTTAGGGCGTATGTCACTGGATCACATTCGTGCCGAGTCATAGTGGTAAAGATTATTTCTCATGCAGACCACACTTAATTTTTATCCATTATTATCGGTGTCTAAATTGTGTGCTTTCCTTTTGTCCATGATTGTGGATTGTACTTTAAAATAATTTGTAAACATATTAACATATCATTCTGCCATTAGAAGGTTCTAGAGGATGACTTGTCTACAGGATGACGTAATTTTCCATTGGGATGATTGAGTTTAGTTTGTTTCATAGAAAATGCTATGTGACATAAGTCAAGTGGGGACTTACGTCAAAGATGTTTTGTCAACAGAGTGTTCATTCCTATCTTAATATTAGTTTTTGTAAATCTATGCTTAGACTTTTTAGTTGAGACCAGTTAATTTTTAAGAGGAATATGTACCTAAATTATTCATTGGATGTACTGCTTTGGGATTATTAAGGGCTTATTCAAAAAACATTTTGTATTATATCATTGTGATACATGAAGACTATTGGCACATCGGCACATTTAAGACTATTGGTACATTAGCACATTCAAGATTGGAATTCATTCGGAAACTCTATACTTTTGAACTCTTGACACATCTGTTAGATTGGTTGGCTACTCATTAATAAATCTGCAAGTTCCTTTTAAATTTTCACTTTGTTTTCTACGGAAATCAATTATTTGGTGAATTTTACTATGTTAGCTTTGCTCTTTCTGCCGCTTAGTTTAAGAACTTTGCGTCGGAACACACGCGATCAAAATCTTCACCTTCTCATCTTGATACTAAATTCTTCGATCAGTACCACAAGCGGATAAATTCTTCAATCCTGCTATTCTATCGAGCTCTAATTCAGCCTCTGCTATTGTATTGAAGTATTTACTAGATAAAATAAAGTTGGAAGGGAAATGCCAACAAATGTTGCAAGCTCATTTTATTAGAATGAAAGTGCGCTTTTCCGCCTTTTACGGCTTTCCTCAGATATTCATGAAAATGTTCTCGTCGGCTATATATCATTCAGAAACCTTAACAAGTCCTTTTAAAACCTAATTCTTTTACTATATTTTTCTGTTAGACCTTAGAAAGGCATTTTGTAACGTTATTCTTTGGCTATATATTATTGACAGACCTTTATAAACTTAATTGTTGTAACGTTGCCTCTTCTAGCCATTTTCAGACTGTCTTCTCTTCATGTTCCATTTGATGCATTATCTGATGACAATAAAAAGGTTTGAACTCATTAACAGCATTCGTAAACTTAACATTCCAAGATACACACCAGAAACTTGTGTCTTGGAATCTAAACAGCATAGTGTTTTATTAAATTCGTTAGAGATGCATGAATAGAAGTAAAATATAATCTTATCAACATAAACAACAGCAATGACTGTTATACACACCTGTAAATAATGTATATGTTTATAAAGTAATTTTTGTCGCGATTTGTTTTAAGTTTGAACTGATGCAAACAGATCTAACAGAAATATAAGAATGAAAGTATTGTGTTAGACTTCAAAACATTTTTTCGTATGTACTAAAAATTGTCTTCAATATATTCGTCTGAAATGCTTGAGTAATATTTTTTGTGGGTTGAAAACACATTACTGCCACTTCGGGGATTTTTATAGTGTCAAGATCTAACCTAGAACTAGAGCAATAGAGACCGAAGTCCTTTGTCAATGATCAATTACATATACTATTTATTGATCAGATGTTTTACCCGTCTGTACAGTCGTCATGGATGGACATTCTCGATCTTTTTTTCAAAACTTTAGCTATTTCATTTTATAAATTGCTCTTCGTGAAAACTAGCCTCGAAATAAAACCTACGTTTTGACTTTCACTTGTATGCGCACTCAAGATGTAAACTGATAACTCTGACAGTCAACAAGTAAACTGGTCACTCTGAAAGTCAGATATGCAAATTCGTCTGCAATACATCATAAAGCAGAAAACAACTGACCACGAAGTGCTGAATCTGCTTGTTTATACTTGAAATAGTCAGTCACCGAAAAGTAATTTTGTTAGTATGACAGTCCTAGTCCCTGTGTCAATAATAGATACCTGTCAGTATAAAAGACCCAGTCCACGTATCAGTAAAAAATAAACTGTGATAAAATTATTCACCATTGGTGAGGTGAATATGTACAGATTATTTACAGAGTATTAAAAATAATGGGGCCCGAGGATAAGTGGGGCAGAATACTCGAACAGGCGATTATCATGAGGCACATGAATTGGGGTTTGTATGCTATTAAGATTCAGTCAATAAACCCATTCATTTTTCTCTTCAAAAAGGATGACTAATAAATATCTTTAATTATATGATTTAGTGAGATATTTTTAAGTTTAGTTTTTTAGTTTTCCATGATGTCCTTCTATCGAGCTCAACTTTGGCTTCTACTCTTGTACATTATTGTTTTCGAGATAATCTAATATCAAGAAAGGTTGAAAGCTCATTACATGTTGCGGCTTTCCTTAGATATTCATGAAATGTTCTATGTGGCTATATATTATTGCCAGACATTAGCAAGGCATTTATATATGTATTCTTTGGCTATATGTTATTGACAGACCTTAGGAAGGCCTTTTATGCATGTATTCTTGGGCTATACGCTATTCACAGACCTTAGAAGGGCATTGTATACGTGTATTCTTTGGCAGACCTTCGAAAGGGATTTATTTACCAATTAGTCAATATTCATTAAACATTGGTCATCTCTTGAGCTGAAAAAAAATTTCACAATAATAAAAGTTGTTGGATGTAAACATTTGACATTTCGTATCTACTCAGTCAGTATAAAACGCTGGTAGTTGACATGCCTACATTGTTTTATCAGCTGCTAAATACTTAAGGTGTGTATTTAGCACTTCAATAATTACCCATAATTCTGTTAGAATGTGCCACAGCTTGATGAAATTGATACAGTTGTTCATTTACATTTTGTAAAACTCTTGACTCTTGTTTGAAATTTTTGTATAGGATGTCTCGAGACTTTATATGAACCTTCTGCAAATTCTAATTTTCCATTTAGTATAAATTTCAACATATCTTTACCTGTATCACTTTGTTTCATTTTATTAGTTTATTCATCAGCTGATTTATTGATCTTTAGACTAGCAAGTATTGCAGATGGTCCATTCAAAACGGTTTCTCTGACTTTATTTTATTGACACGCTGTTCGTCATCAAGCAAGAATGTAAGATTGTCACGAGAGTTAGTAACTGCTGTCGGTTTAGACATAAAAATGCACAATAATCCTTTGTACCCTCGAAGATTTTAATTCCACGTCCTAAATTTGATTACTTGACTCACGTTGTCGGAAATCAACAGGCTGATTTAATCTAATTGCCTTTGTGTTGGAAACAATACTTTCTTACGGACTGGTACACATTTGGACGAATAAAGTACTGTTAAAATATTATAAGATCTGATGAAACAAGACATCTTAATCTGTTCATTGTTATATAATTGAATTTCTCGTTGACAAAAAAAAAGTAATATTCTTGTTGTAAAATAGATCTGAATGTATTATTAAATTTCTTAATTTAAATACAAAAACTTCGTTGCAAGCGATAGGTTTTTGCGTCTGGTTCACTAACCCGTGACGTTTCTTTCACCTGTGCAGGTACGCCTATTTACTACATATTAGTAGATGTTGTAAAATGTTCCTCAGTTTATTCTCTAAATGATTGTTCCATAAACTTAAAGTTTTGATGTACACATGTCAATTTTACGTCTTCTAAGAAATACGGTATAGTTTTGTTTTAAAGTAATTAAACATGCAACACACTAAGTTTACAATAACCATTGGAACATAAGCGAGAGCAAATAATTTTATATACAACTTTTAACAAAGCATTTGTTAATAAATTGTTTCGTTGCGGATTTTTGTATATTCTAATTGATACCAACAGATCGAACAGAAATATAATAATAGACCCTGAAAATTTTTCCCTCTGTGTGAAAATTGGTCTGAAAAAGGTGAGTAATAATCTTTGTGGATTGCAATATAAATACTTTAAATTATGATAACATTTTAGAAGCGTGAATAACATTACGGCCTCTGAGGGGATTGTTTTAGTGTCAAGACCGAGCAGTTCATACAAATGTTTCATGCCACAACAAACATTTTTGTACCGTGATCTACGGTGGTATTTCTGAATATACCATGATATACCGCAATTATGTTATTGACCAACACTTAAATTTTCTGGGACAGGGGACAAATATTTTATAAGAAAAATATTTCCGGCTCACATATAGCTGGAACCAACATATTGCTCCGATTTATAGTAAAAAAAAACCCACCTTGATATGTTAGTTATGTTATTTGAAACAAATAAATTATCTTCAGTTAGGAGACAAACAAATATCTCTGCTCGAAAGAAAATCACAGCTCCCTCCTAATATAAAATGGTCAGTGTCTTATGGTAAATTAAACTGCTACATGATTCTTAATCGCTGAATACGTTGTCAATTAAAAACACTAAATAAACTGGGTTGATTAAGCTTACTCTAGAACTGACACCTTATACTAGATATTTATCTACCATTAGGGTGTTGATAAACATAGCAAATGATGACACTAGTCACACCATTGACATAACATTGAATTAGATGCTAAAATCCGGGCAAGGTCATAAATGGCCAGTCAAAATAAAGCATACTTATTCAGAAAACTAGAAAATAGTTGGTGGACTAGAGAAAGTATATAAAATTCAAATAAAAATAACTGCTCCACTGAAAACCTTGGATGATTCTCGGTCTAACAAAAATTAATATGTGTATAAAGCACATTGAATGCTAGTAAATCACTAAAACAAATGACATTTTGTTTTTCCTATTTTAATTTCAAAATTTATTCAAAAGTTGAATTTTGTTCTATGTCTTAATTTATGTTACAAAGAGAAACCGAACAATTTAAGTAACATCAACATACAATTTATTTCTCTAAAATGCAAGGTGAAAATTCAAGAAACGCTAACAGTCTTGTGCAATAAATCCCAAATAATCCTAAATGTGCTATCATAACTTCAAAATAATGGATGTTCCGAATGAAATCCAATAGTTTTGAATGTCTTGATATTCAACAATGATACAAATTAGAATGTCTTTCAATTCGTTCACAATAATCCGAAGAATTGGTGTAAATGTGAATGAGCACTTTAGTAATTTCAATAAACATTTTGAATCAATAATTCCACTCAAATTATATCTGAACACAGCAATAAATTCTGATCAAAATGGATTCCCACAGACTGATTTAAAACATAAACAAATCTTTGTTGTTTGTCAAATCCGTATTTATACACATTTTCCTTGACCATCAGAATATGGAACATTCCAATTGAACAAGGGAAAAGATAACGATTAGAATAGACTTATTGCCATTTAAAACAACCTGATGAATTCCGCCTCGTTGAAGGTGGCCATATAAATATAAATGGACAATGGACTATCTATTGAGACTTCAGTTGGTCGAATTTTTGGTATTCGATCAAATAGTAAAAGATCGGAGATACTCTGAATACAATGGAATTCTCTTAAAATCCATCAAAACTTTATAAACTGACAGGATACTAGTATTAAAAGCAACCATTCTAGGATAATTGCTGAGAAAAGTAGGTACAATAATTAATAGTATTGTAGATTAATGAATCGTGAAAGGCAAATATACATTAAATAATTTATAATCTAAAAGCTTTAAAGATTGTGTATGCTACTGGAATTTGCATAGAAACTGTTCAAGTAGTATAAATGGAAAAGTATATTACATGTGACATCAAGCAGGATAAAGAGAAGAGTATTATTACATTTGAGATCAAGCAGGATAAAGAGAAAAGTATTATTACATGTGAGATCAAGCAGGATAAAGAGAAGAGTATTATTACATGTGAGATCAAGCAGGATAAAGAGAAGAGTATTATTACATGTGAGATCAAGCAGGATAAAGAGAAGGGTATTATTACATGTGAGATCAAGCAGGATAAAGAGAAGGGTATTATTACATGTGAGATCAAGCAGTATAAATGGAAGAAAATAATAATGGTGTAATGACAAAATCATTGAACAGAATCAGAAAATAATTACTTGCAAATAAAGACACATCTGTAAAAACAAGATCAATATTCAATCATAAAATGTAAATGTCATGTTGAATGTATAACCGAACAAAGAAATTTTATAATAAATAGTGAACAAATTACTTAGTACAAAAAGATAAAGTCATGAAATAAACGGATCCGAAAATGACCGAATTATAGAGCATTATTTCTAAAATTAAATATAATTATAAAAAGAATGCTTTAGCAATTATTCCAGCATCTATTTAAAAATCGTTTAAACGAATATAGATTTCTAAGCATAATGATATCAATCAGGATTTGTTGGAGGTCTTTTTCGAAATTAATCCGTATTTATTAAAAGCGATAAGCAGAAAAATTAAAGATTTTGATCCAATTAATGTTCAGCTAGATTTATATTTTAATCTTGGAGTTGGACCACATGACATTTCATGATTTTACATTATGTAGACTGCTATTACAACATGACATATTTATATTACATTATGTTGACTGACATTACAAAACGAAATGATATGGAAAGTTCACAGAAAGTATTTTATATACCTGTACTGATACAAAATTTAGTCAGTGTGTGTGTGAGTATGATTTAGATTTTTAACATAGCTTTAACAATTTTTCAGTCATACTGCTACGATGTCTGCAGAGTGACCGTTTTAGTGATGTCTAGAACTGGGACATCAAGCCGCAGACATGTTGCATCATGTCCCATCCAGTCACATTAACCTGACACCAGGCCGACCAGTCCTAACACTAACCTCTTAATGCTGAGCGCCACATGAGGCATCTGCTAGCATTATTTTTTATAAATCTTTGGCCTGACTCGGCCGGGGTTCGAACACGCGACCTCTCCATCCGAGGCGCACGTTCTAACCACTTAGGCCTCCCGGAGCGGTTTAGGAAATCAGTCATGATGCACATCGCTCTTTTGCCCGAATAAATAACTTAAGAATTGTATAGATACATAGAATAAATAAATAAACAGACGTCATTAGACAGAAAGACGTACGGACAGACAGAGAGACAGACAGACAGATAGATAGATAGATAGATAGATAGATAGATAGATAGATAGATAGATAGATAGATAGATCATCTCCCACATTAAACGAAGAAGAAAACTGAAAGAACTTTAAAATATAGTACCGCCAACGAAAGGTCCCTTTCGTTTGTATTGTGACGTTGAAAGTCTTATGCATCTAAAACATTGATTTCATACGAAACCTTAATACATTATAGACAATAAAAAGAGTAAAATTCATATCACCCGAATTTTTATTTACAGTACATGAATTCTCAAAGATAAGCGACGGGAACAAGTTCTATATAAACCTGTAATATATACAGCGGGAAACTGCATAAATAAATGTTGCATGTACTTGCAATTAATTTGCAAAAACTGTTTATAAAGAACTGAAACCAAGAATGTGCTTCTAAAATTATATTTACTAATGATAATATTATGCCTCTAGGTCTTAAACAATGTAACAGAGAGGTGCGAAACCAAAAAGTTTAGTAAAATCAAAAAATAATTTACTTCTCTAAGTTACAATGTGAAAATTTAAGCGACACTTCAAGTATTGTGAGCTAAATCTCAAATAATTCTAAATATTCTATCACAAGTCCAAAAGTATAGAATGTATCGAATGAATCCATTAGTTTTAAATGCTCTGATGTACCAAGTGTCTTGAATGACCTGATATACCAAGTGTCTTGAATGACTCGATGTACTAAAAACAGATAATCTAGAATGTCTTTAAATGATATCTCAATACTCCCTAGGTAGTATTTTAGCCCAAAATTTCAATGGTCACTTTGCAATTACAATGAATAATTAAAAAAAAAACAAACAACTAATTCCTCTCAAATTTTATTTGAACACAACTACAAACTCTGATCATAGATTCCCAAAAGCTGACATGTAACAGGAGTGAAAAATTGTTTACCAAATCTCTTTATATACAAATGTCACTTTACCTGTAATTGATTTTCTACAGAGATACCCCTAATTCGTCAAGAAGGTCACGTTTTGAACTCAAATTTAGTAAACATTTTGTTTATTTCTTAGAATCATGACAAATATCAGGTAGACACAACACTCTATCAAGGACAAAAATTAAGTACACATTATAGATATCAATAACAATAATAAGAAGCGTTATAACTACCAAATTTATGTTCATATTTTACAAAAGAAATTTTTTAAAAATTCAAATAAAGTTAACTCCACCCCTAATTACAAAGTTAGACATCATGATCACTTAAATGAAAAATACCGGACTCCTGTACATCTAATATGTAAATTTACACGTATCCTAATTATATACCACTAATCATTCATAACTTATCTAGAGAGAACCATTGTCTCATTATTAGGACCTTAGCAAAATTAAAGGGAAAAAGACCAAGATCAATATGTAGCAATAATAGCAAATAGTGATGAAAAGAACGTGTCGTTTAGTTAGGATTTAGTACTTGATAAGTGTGAAGAAAGAAAAAAAACGAAGTTTGGTATGAAAAAAATCAAAACGATAAGTTAACGCAAATAATAAACATTTTACCATAACCTGGTAGCGAATCAAATACGATCGAGATGACATTTCAATAAGCAAGTAACCAAACGATTTAAGAAACATAAATGTCCAAATGCATGGATTAATTTGAAAGATTTATAAAATAAAATTATCACCGAGCGAAAACGTTTATTCAGTCCTAAGCTGATTAAAGCTTAAAGAAGCATTTCAGAATTAGAAGTGATAATAGATTATGATATGTTCCTGGTATTTTGTAGAATTAGAAGTATAGCAGACTATGACATGTTCCTGATTATTTGACCTGGACACAGAACTGCTCTGTTTCTTGTAAAGATAACGATACTATTTTGAAAGCAAATTAAAAGGAAAACATTCTGGAAATTTAAAACTTAATTGTTATAATATTTTAGAAAAATAAATGAGGCTATCTTTCGTAGTCCTCTTATTGGATTTGTTTCGCAAATAATGCTATTTAAATTTATTTTAATATTTTGTCCTTTCATTTACTTTTTTATATTCGTTTTGTCATGTATATTTAATCTATATTGTGCGTTTAACTTTTGTTCATGTTTGAAAGTTGTGCGGCAGTGATGGTCATTCGTAAACAGAATGATTACATAGCATTGGAGTTCAAGTCTGATCTTATTTACAAGGGTTTTCCGTTAGATTGTTTCATATCCTGTTATGATCTTGGTCAGTAAATGTATGTATAAATATGGATTTGATAGAATACTAACTCATTCATTAATGAGACCAATCTATGGGAATCCATTTGTGATTCGAGTATACCGCTTTGCTGTTGAAATCGGATTAAACTTCAAGAGAAATTATTGATTTCACATATGACATTTGGATTAATACATTCCTTTGAAATTTTGTGAACTGATTCAAAGACATTCCATATTATATTGTTGTGTTATATCAGAAGATTTAAAACTATCGGAATTCGTTTGGAACATTATGCATTTTATGATTTATGCTAGGAAAATTAGGATTGTTTGGAGTGTTATTCAAAATACTGTAAATGTATTTTGAAGTTTTCTTTTGTATCATAGGGAAATAAATTCCTTGTTGATTTATTTTAATTGCTGGTTTAACTTTCTTTCTGTTCATATTAAAGGCCTTGAGTTGTTAGTTTTAAAACGACATATAACACAACCTTCTTGCTCAATCGAATCTTCTGTTATTGCATATATAACACTTTCTGAATCTCATACCTGAAATCTAATCATCTAAATATTCTGAAACTCATCCATGTTTGATGGTGAATCTTTGATAATATTGTAATGATTTTTTAATATATAAATTATGTCCAAAACAATATTGTTCCTTATTAAATATTTCAGCGCTAAAATTGCTCGTTTATATAAATTTTTTCATCGTTGAACTGTATTTCGTTGTGTCTGTAAACTTTGATTAATTTTCTTTCTTATGTGAAGAAAGTATATTTGACGATCCTATTGTTCTTATTTTTATATTGCTGAGCAGGATACCTTCTTCGATCAGTAACTAGAATAAAAAGAAATATATCTGCAGCAAACTTTCGCAAAGTAAAAGTACTTTACACCAAATACTGCCTGGAAAGTTTCTTAAATAGGGAAAGAAATTTAAATGATTATTGGAGATCCGGGTTGCCGAGTGGCCTCAAGTGCTTGCAATAACTGATTACTGCCTGCTCACCTCTGTCCGCGTAGACTCGAGTCTCGGGTTCGGCCAATGTAGGTATGTTAGAAAGCTTGCCAGTAGCTTCCCGTGGGTCAGTCGTTCGTACTGGGGTTTTCCCGAGTTCTTCCTCCACCAGTTATACTGGCTGTCATGTAAAGCCTATCGTGTGCTGCAAAATGGCGTTAAACACACAATAATAAAAACCATTTGAAGATTAAAAGTTACTTATGTTGTGTATATGTAATTTAATTACTTGTTTGTTAGTTTTAAATTTTTTTATTTTTATTTTATTCCATTACAAGTTATTGTAATGATAATTTTGTCTACCGGATTTGATTTGTTTTTAGAAATTCAATTCAGTTCTGTTTGACCTGATAAACAGCCAGTAGAAGAAACACTGTATCCATTTGCTGACCTTGATTCAGAACCAGTGTCAGTTTTGAGTAAACAACCTTTTAAAATTTTTTTTATTCATTCTAAGAGTAAGATTCATTTAGTGGAATCAAGGCCATACCTGGAGTACGTGACAAATGACATGTGTTTATTGTTACAAACTTTTGGTTTTCCAAATGGAATAAAATTTTGACCCCCATCCGGGAACCTGTTTTGCGTTTTAGTCGGGCTGATAACTCATGTTATCATAAGAATTAGTTCAGTTGTGTTTTAACCCTTTGATACTCAAAGGTGTTTTGTTGTGACCAGTTTGAGTTGAATTTGTATTTTTTGGAATTAGTAATTTATTTACCCTGGAATACAAGTGCTCCTAAATTGATTCTTGGACAGAGACAGTTATTGAAAATTATTCGGAATTCAAAAACTGGAATATTATTTTCTGTATTTCAACAAGAAACTGTTGACACAACAACAGTTTGAAGGTTACGGCATACGTCGACGTCATCGCTTTCTATCTTAGAATTTCATCGGGCCCCGAACACAGATTCATTTAGGACTTTTAATTTATAGGACTTATATTTTTTAATTCTTGGAATAATTTTGGATTTGATTCGTAAATCGTAAGTCCTTTTTTATTTTTACCTTGTTTTTCTAGCGAAATAAATTATTTGTTAAATTTTTCAAAGCTTGTTGTCTTCACTCTTTTCTTGTTACTTTTGTACAAGCCTAGATACGTGACAAGAAAATTGAGGTGTTCGTCCTTGGGATATATGAATTTTGGGTAAAAATATTTCAGAAAATTGTTTTCGCTGAAATTTAAATTCTCCTAGTTTTTGAAATTTTTAAATTCCAAGTATTATTTCACATTTTGTTTGAAATCTTTAGTGATATCAACAGGTTTTTTTACAATGTCATCAAAAGTGGAAATCTTTCATTCAAATCCTACCCAGGAGATGTTGGATTGTTTGAAAAAAAGATGAATTGCTTAAACTTGCCAGAAAATATTATCTTTCTGAGGCAAAAGCTTCTTTAACGAAGCAGGAAATAAAAAACATTTTGGTCCAGTATTTGGTAGTAAAGAGTGTTTTGGATAAAAGTGTTTTCGTTTCGATCAGAAAGTCTGTATCAGACTCTGACATAAAAGTAAAGGAATTAAAATTAAAATACAAGAGGGAATTAGAGTTAAGAAAAGGTTGAACTTCAGAAAGAGAAAGAAGAAAAACAAATGCAATTGGAGAAAGAGGAGAGAGAAACAAATGCAGTTGCAATTTGAGAAAGAGGAGAGAGAGACAGAAAGAGGAGAAACAGATGCAAATGCAGTTACAAGTGGAGAAAGAGGAGAGAGAGACAGAAAGAAGAAAAACAAATACAATTAGATAAGGTTGTTGGTGTTGTTGTTGTTGTTGTTGTGGGGCTTAACGCCATTTTTCAGCACACGATAGGCTATACATGGCGGCCAGTATTAATGGTGGAGGAAGAAACCGGGAAATCCGCGGAAAGAACCACCGACCCACGAGAAGCTACTGGCAGGCAATTAGATAAGGAGCAGAAAGAGACAGATGCAAATGCAAAGAGAGAAGGGTGAAAGGGAATTTCAAATTAAGTTAAAGGAATTAGAGCTGGCATGTGAAAGACACTTTTCCACTTCACATACAAATTCAAGTTTTGATCTTACTAAGAATATTAGGTTAGTGCCCACTTTTAGAGAAGAAGAAGTAGAGAAATATTTTCCTTGTTTTGAAAAAGTTGCTGAAAATTTGAGATGACTAAGGGAGCATTGGACTCTATTATTACAATGTGTACTTATTCTTAAAGCTAGTGATATTTATTTTTCACTGTCACTAGAGCAGAGTGATGCCTATGATGTGGATAAGGACTATATCTTGAAGGGTTATGAATTAGTCCCTGAGGCTTATCGGCAAAAATTCAGGAATTCTAGAAAATCAACTCACCAGACCTATGTCGAATTTGCATGGGAAAAATCACAACAATTTGATACGTGATGCTCTTCTAGAAAGGTTAATAAAGATTATAAAAGTTGCAGACAACTTGTATTACTTGAAGAGTTCAAGAACTGTGTCCATAGCGACATTAGGATTTATCTTGACCAGCATAAGATCGAAACCTTGGAAAATGCTGCTCATGATGCTGACAAGAATTTCTTAGCTTATAAAGTTCCTTTTGTAGGCAAGTCTTCCACTCAGCAGTCTTCTGGTATAAAGGTATTTCAGCCTAATAGAGCCATTTCAAAACTCAAACTGACACAACTTTAAAAAATCAGGCTTCTGGTAAGCTTGATTCAGAATCCTTGTCTCTTCGTACGTGTACCTATTGCAAGAAGAAAGGACACGTTATTTCTGATTGCTTCAAATTGAAAATTAAGTATCAGAATCAAGACAGACCTCTCCCAAATGCTCTTAATTTTATGAGGTCAAGGTCACGGTCATGTATTGAAAGCAAGACATTTGTTGGGTCAAATAAACCCCAGTCTGATTTTATTATGGAGAATTATGAACCATTCATGTCGAAGGGTTCTATATCACTCTTGGCTTATTCGGCCAATCCTATCCCTATTAAAATTTTAAGGGACACAGGAGCTTCTCAGAGTCTTTTATTATCAGGTACTTTGCCTTTTTCTGAGAAGTCTTTATCTGATGAGAGTGTTCTTACTCAGGGAGTAGAGTGCGGCTTTGTTAATGTTCCTCTCCATTCTGTAAATTTGTCATGAGACTTAGTCTCAGGACCTGTGACAGTCGGAATAGTGTCTACTTTACCCGTTCAGGGCATTCATTTGTTGCTAGGCAACAACCTAGCTGGAGATAAGGTTATGGTTAATCCACTTGTAACTGACAAGCCTTCTTTGGATCAGAAGTTTGATCCTATTGAAAACGAATTCCTGACTTATACCCAGCTTGTGCAGTTACTAGAGCTATGGCAAAGAAAGCTCTTGAGAATGATGTTGGTAAGGAAAGTATTCCTTTAGCTGACCCATGTATTGGTCAGGCTTTTGATGATGTCACTTTCACTCCTTGTTTGGATCAATCAAAAGGTATTGATCACAGTGATTCTCTTTTAAATACTCATTCTCTTTATTCTAATCAGGGTGACAAAAGACAATCACTTGTGGTCGAACAGGAATAAGATCCTGAGATCTCCTGTTTTTTTCAAAGGGCCATTAGTGAAACTGAAGCCACTGAAGTACCTATCTGTTATTTCATTAAACATGGAATTCTTATGAGAAAATGGAGACCTCCCGAGGTACCTGCTGGTGACGAGTGGTCAGTGAACTATCAAATTGTAGTTCCAAAACCTTACAGACAGGAAATACTTAGTCTGGCCCATGAAACTCCTCTGGCTGGTCATTTAGGGATTAATAAGACTTATCACAAGATCTTGACTCACTTTTATTGGCCTTAAATCAAACGTGATGTTTGTAAATACTGCAGATCTTGTCATACTTGTCAAATTATAGGAAAACCCAATCAGAAGATACCTAAGGCTCATCTGCAACCTATTCCTGCATTTGACGAACCATTTAGCAGAATAATGGTAGATTGTGTCGGTCCCTTACCTAAGACCAAGTCAGGCAACCAATACTTGTTTACCATTATGTGTGCGTCAACAAGATTCCCAGAGGCAATTCCTTTGAGGAATATTAAAACCAAAACAATAGTAAAAGCTTTGATAAAGTTGTTTTTACTCAATTTAGCCTTCCGAAACCTGTCCAGTCTGATCAAGGGTCAAATTATATGTCTGGAATTTTCCAGTTAATTATGCTTGAATTTGGCATTCAGCAATTCAAGTCAAAAGTGAAATTATGGTTTCACAGAACTGCAATGGATAGCACTTTTGAGTCTGGTAAGCATCTCTTGACGTAACAATTCCTATTATTTGTTCATCTATGGGTACGATAGCAACATCTCTTGACGTAACAATTTCTATTATTTGTACAACTATGGGTATGATAACAACGTCTCTTGACGTAACAACTCCTGTTATGTATACAGTTATGAGTACGATATCAACGTCTTCTGGCATAACCATAGCACATTTTGTAAGCTGTTTCACATTCACTGTTTCAGTTTCATTGATTACATAAGTCTTTCGCAACAATTATATTCTTGCTACTTTACTATCGTACCCTTCTTTATTTCAGTTACATTCCTTTTAATGACTTTTTGCAGGCTGTTTCTCTGTTGCTGGAATTCCACTTCTTTGCTACGTTGGTATTTTAGCGGTAATAATTCCTAGACACAATGTAATACTAGCAAAATCTGGTATAATGTGTTATATTAATTTTATACTGTTTTATCTTCCGCGGCGCCGAGTGATCTAAAGCGCTTACCGTTACAGATCATTGCCATCTCACCTCTGTTTGCATGGGTTCGAGTCTCGGAGTCGGCCAATGTGGGTATGTGAGAAAGCTTGCCAGTAGCTTCTTGTGAGTCGGTGGTTGTTTCCGGGGTTTTCCCGGTTTCTTCCTCCACCATTTATACTGGCCGCCATGTATAGTCTATCGTGTGCTGAAAAATGGCGTCAAACCCTACACCAACAACAACAACAACTGTTTTATCTTCCAATATGATTAGGGTCTAAAAACAAATTACCGTGAACGGTAGTGTGTTGTTGCATGAAAGAGAAAATATTTGGTTGTAGTTCTGGGTTCATGGCTGTTATTGTTATTTTGTACGGCAGGCGTGGGTGTGGAGGGGTGTGGACTAATGCTTTTTGAAACATGATGATAAGTAGCCTGATCCAGGTTTAATTCCGTCTATGTAGATTGCATCGTGTATAGAATGGTGTTAGGTCTTATTATTTTATTTTTGTCTCTGGAAGCAGACGATAGCGTCCTGGCTTTTGAAGAATGAAAACAAAAATCTCTTCTGTGGTTCTATCATTCGAAACAGAAACTACAGTGCCTATACTACTAATATAAATAAGCTAACATATAACTGAACACCCTAAACAATGATCAAACCAAAGACCGCACAGACAAATAGGAACTCTGACATAACTATATGGGCCGATATGAGGCAACTTCTGCTTTGCAAACTTCTCTTGGTAAGGACTTATGTCAATTGCGAGTATTCTTGCAGAGTCATAGAGAAAATATTTTTTTCTCATGCAAACCATATTCCAAAACCTGTATGATTTCCTCTTGGTACTAAAGTCTTCAGTCATTAAAGAAAGCTGCTAAGTTATTCAGTGATGCCGTTCTATCGAGCTCAGCTTTGGCTTCTAATCTTGTACTTTAATGTTTTCGAGATAACCTAATATCAATAAAAGTTGAAAGATCATTTTCTAAGATTGAGTGTCCTTGCTTCCACCTTTGAAGGCTTTCCTTACATATTCATGAAATGTTCTCTTTAGCTATATGTTATTGCCAGACATTAACAAGGCATTTTATACGTGTATTCTTTGGCTATATGTTATTGACAGACCTTAGAAAGGGCTTTATAAACTTATTCTTTTACACTCTGCCTTTCGTCTATTTTCATTTGTATTATCTAATGATAATTAAAACGTTCGAACTCAGGATTCACGTAGGTTTCTAGAAGCTTTCTAGCCTTTGTGTCCAATACTATTCCTAAATAGATCCATTATCTTGTTTATCCCACGTTCAAGTGACCTTAATTTGTCCCAATGAAAGAGTCTAGTAAATAGATATGTATGTTTATTGAAATGTAGCAATTTGTGAGTCACTAGGAACATATGGAAAATTTGAAATTTGGCGATTATTTTAAAAATGTTTTGAAACTTTATCTTTCTATGAATAGATTATACGAATTACTAAATTGTTACCAAAAGCAATAAGAATTTTGTTTTTGCTATATGAAGCAATTTAATCACCACATTCCCATTAATGGATTGTATAATTTTATTGGCTTAAAGGAACCGTTAGACCGTTTGCTTAGCAACTAATCTTTCGCATGAATACTTATTGAACTGAGGATGAAGTCATCGTTTATTTAGCAACTAGTCGATTTTCATTAAACATTGGGTACCAACAGAGCTGAAAAAATATTTCACTATACTAAAAGTCGTTGGATGTAAACATTTGATATGTTGTATCTACCCACTCTATATATAACGCTGGTAGTTGATATGCCTACACTGTTTTATAAGCTGCTAAGTGATTAAGGTGTGTATCAGTTTTCCTCAATAATTACCCATAATTCCGTTAGAATGTGCCACATCTTGATTAAATCGATACTGTTATTCATTTACATTTTGTAACACTCTTGGCATTTGTTGGAAATTTTTGTATAGGATGTCTCAAGACATTATGAAACTTCTTCAAGTTCTAACTTTCCATTTCGTATAAACTTATCGCGTTTTATCATTTTGTCGGCTTATTCATCGGCTGATTTATCAATCTTTTTAACTAGTAAACATTGCAGATAATCCATCCAAAACAGTTTCTCTTACTGTATCCTATTGACACACGTTGTTCGTCATCGAAGCAAGAATGTAAGGTTGTCACGAGAGTTAGTAATTGCTGTCGGTTTAGACATCAAGCTGCACAAGAAATCCTTTTAATTACACACCCTAAATTTGATTACTTGACGCAGGTTGTCTGAAAATAACAGGCAAGACAAGGCACTCTATGTAAGCGTAAAGTTTAGAAAAATACCCATAAAATACAAACAACGTGTAAATATCGCGTAATTATGTAATGTCATTGCTCTTAAGATAATGTTACTATTAAGAATGGTTGCGGGATAAGATATAAGAACAGTAGGTGATGGCATCAAATGGCACAAATGACACTGGGCTTCATATGTATAAACTGTAGCCCGTAAATTGTGGGTCATGTATGGATTCTAAATCTCAACTATCGATTGATTTGATCTTATTGCCATTTTGTTAGAAACAATGCTTTCTTACGGACTGGTACGGATTTGGACGAATAAGGTATTATTAAAATATTATAAGAGCTGGCAAAACAAAACATCTTGAGCTGTTCAATGTTGTATAATTTAGTTTCTCATTAAAAAAGACTATTCTTCTTTGAAAATAATTTGAATAAATTATTACAAATCTTAATTTAAATACAAAAACCTAGTTGCAAGCGATGAGGTTTTGCATGTGGGTCACTAACCTGTGAAGTTTCTTTCTCCTGTGCAGGTATAGCTACTTACAACACATTAATAAATGTTGTAAAATGTTCCTCAGTGTATTCGCTCGTAAACTTAAGGTTTTCATGTACACGGGTAAAATATTACGTCTTCGAATCTATGCCGTATAGTTTTGTTTTAAAGTCATCCAACATGCATCCCACGAAGTTTAAAATAATCGTAGAAACATAAACGACAGCACATACTGTTATATGAAACTTTTAATAAAATATATGGTTATAAATTGTTTCGTTGCGGATTGTTTTATATTTGAATTGATACCAACAGATCGAAGAGAAATATAATAATAGACCTTGAAAATTCTTCCCAATGTGTTAGAAATTGTCATCAGGAAAAATGGTATGAAAAAGGTGAGAAATAAACGTTGTGGATTGTACTACAAATACTTTAAGTTAAGGTAATATTCCAGAGGCGTGAACAACATTACGGCCTCTGAAGGGATTGTTTTAGTGTCAAGACCGATCACTCCATACTAGCGCTTCATACCACAACACAAACAGAAACTCAGTCTGCTGCCAAATTGACACAATGGAGAAGGCCGTGCTCTACTCCCTGAATAATAACATTTTCACTAGAAGACATATCACATAAAGGCAATTGAATTGATAACAAAAGACTCTTAGATAAACATGTGTCCTTTAATGTTTAATAGCGATAGGTTTGGCAGAACCACCAATAAGTGATAAAGAACATTTTGACATAACTGGTTCATAAATGACCAGAATAGAACCAGATCAGACTGGGCGACTTGAGCGAACAAATATATTACTTTCAAGATCGTGACCTTTGACCTCTTTGAAATAAGAGCATTTGGAATAGCTCTGTCTTTGTTCTGTTGCTTTTTGTTCAACCTGTTACAATCAGTGCATGCAAGAAGAGATAAGGATATCTAATCAATCTTATCTGATGTTTGTTAACTAAACCTTGTGCCGGATTGACACTTGGAATTATTAGCATGAGACTGGGATAATTGTTTACCATTTTGCTGACAAAAAACACTTATGAGAAGAAGACTTATAACAGATAAAAATTAGTGAGTCAAAGAATAATCGTCAACTGTGCCAACAGCATTTTCGAAAGTTTTCATTTTTTGCTCGTCTTGACATCACTAGGGACGCACTTCATGAATTCTTCAGTTAATGTGAGATTTCTGATGTTATCGTAAGCTTTATACATCTTCTTAGCTGAGCACTACTGATCAAGTAATTGTTTTTTCTTCTTCGCAAATTCGACATGGATTTGTAAAGTTTCTTTTCTACAGTTCCTAAACCTTTACCGATATGTCTCAGGTACCAAATCATAACCATTTAAGATATAATCCTTAACCACATCATAATAAGCACTCTGTTATACCGACAGTCAAATGTAGAATTCACTAGCTTTGCCAATAAGTACACATAGTAATAATAAAGTGTATTGCTTTGATTCCCATTTCAAATTTTCAGCAATATTCTCAAAGTGAAGAACGTATTAATCTGGCTCTTTTGCATGAAATGAGGGTACAAACATAATATTTATGGTAACATCAAAACCTGAACTTGTGAGTATGGGGCGGGGGATTGTTCAGCCTGCCAGTTCCAATTCTCTTCATCTATATTACATTTCCATTCTTCCCTCTGCATTGCGTATGTATTCAATTCTCTCTCTCTCTCTCTCTCTCTCTCTCTCTCTCTCTCTCTCTCTCTCTCTCTCTCTCGCCCTTTCTCTCTCCGATTTTGCTTTTCTATCATTTTCAAAACCAAAACACCAGAAATAAACTGCCCAATCAAACCCAATGCACACTTATTCAAAATAACCTTTCCTATCAAACGCTGAATCAAAGATTCTTTTTGCTTCAGAAAGATCATAATGTCTGGTAATATCAAGTAACTCGTCCTTTTGCATAGACTCTAGACCATCTGGGTAGCATTTGAAACAAAGTTCTCGACATTAGGTGACGTTTAAATTTCTCAACTGTGTGCAATAAAAATCTTTACAAGGGACAATGAAACTTCAGAAACAAATTCAAATTAAATGTTCAAGTCCAAAAGTGAATTATCACATTAGTAGTTCTAATAAATAGTTTAATTAAACAATTCCTCTCGAATTATATCTGACCTAAACCAGGAATAAATTATTTGTTTATCAAATTCCTATTACATATTAAAAATACAATCATGGACAAAAGTTATACACACAAGAAAAATTAAATATACATAATTGATTTGGTCTGAATATCTTTCACAACAGTCCACCGTGAGACTAAGATATTTCTTACAGCAAAATTAAAATAGACCACAATCGAGTATGAACCTGCATGGTTACATTTGAAGTACTCAGTCATTGAATGGTAACTTTGACTGTCAATATGATAGCCCCAGGCCTGTATCAATAGTGGATACCTGTCAGTATGACAGTCCCTGTCTCAGAGTCAGTAGTAAATACCCGTTAGTATGGTAGTCCGAGTCACTGTGTCAGTATTAACTACCTGTCAGCATGATAGTCCGAGATCCTGTGTCAGTAGTAGAAAATATGTAATGAAATTGTTGACCATTGTTGATTTGAATATGTATGGATTATTCACTGAGTACTAAAAATAACGTGGTCCTAGCATAAATGGCGCAGAATTCTTGATGACAACAGGAAAAGTAACTTCTGTGCAATATGATGAATTTATGGCTGATCATGTGATACCGTATCAGTCAATGAAGATGAATATCTCGTTAGATCTGTGTAATAAAATATATGTGATACTGGTCAAGACACACTCCTTGTATTTAACGTATCCAACAATATGACGGATAGAGTTTTTGTGCAGAAAACCTCACAGGTAAGTGACAATTAAAAATTTATCGCCATTTGTCTGTTTCTTAAAATATGCAAAAGCTTTCCACATCATCAGTCAAAGTGATTTATGTCTCATTTTATACGCGATGACCTTAAAATTTGCTGGCAATAACTTGTTTCGTCTGTATCATGAATTCTAGAAAAGGATCACTCACAAAAAGACATCGAGACTTAGTGGAAAACGGATATATTATAAAATGCATTACAGTGAGTTTCAAATATTTCTAAGCTTTGTTTGGTTTCATCTCATTTAATGCAATACAGCTTTTATCATCCACATACCAAATATAGTAACGGGATGGTTATTCGGTTTCTGTTATTCAGCCTAAAAGGAAATTGTAATCCTTGACTACAATAGACAGTTAAGTAAACAAATTAGTTGGTTACTGTAATTAGCAAAGAAACAAATTAGTGTTAATTCGTAGATTATTCTTGTCATCTGTGAAACTGTTTAGCTATAATTTATGTAAACAGATACACGATCCAAATAGCGATAAAAGAATTCACACCTTAATAAAAGCAGTCATTTGTTTATTTAATCCTTCAAGAAATGGAATCATTTGAATCTGTATAAGACTTCCAAACTATCCTCCACAACTTCCATAAATATTGTTATTTATAAGTAAGATAGTTTGATCTGATATTTTCGTAGTTGGTCCTGCCCTGCTACGCTGTGCTTTTTTCTATAAAACAAGACAACACGTCTGCACCCCAGAAGGAAATTGGTTCAACTCACGCCAAAGACCTTAGCAGAGAGAATCTCTCCGCACTCAAACGGTGCGAAAGCATTGCGATTGGTTGGGCAGAACACGTGATACAAAACTTTAACTGTATTGGCCCTTGACAGCGCGTTACGCGAAATATCTGGAGGGAAATTGTAGACCCAATCACACCTCCCATAAATGTCCTTACGCGAGCGTAAATACTTTTATGTGATGTGTTCTTACGCATGTAGAAGAGGGGTGCAAGTTATTGTCAGAAAGAAAGTGAATGAAAACAGGTCTCTTTACTACTAACGTGTTTGATGAGATTGTAAAATTAAATGTGCATGTACCATCCTACTCTTTACGACATTCATCGAGTCAGAAGGAAGACAGAGAGTGAAAGACAGAATTCGTTAGGTCAGTCGTACAAAATTAGAAAGTCAAAGTATATGGGTACATAATTAAAACATAGACAAACTTTGTGTTTGATGCTGGCCACTTTCGTGACTTTGTATTGAAATAAATGTAGTGTATTGAACCAAAAATTTGCTATGTATTTACAGCATACCATAACTATCTGGACAAAGTCTAAAGAGTAAACATGTTAAGAAATTGAACAATGAGACATACGGTATAACATATAAATTTTTTGAGGCTGCAACCACCATAAACAGAAATACAGCAAATAGATTGCTGCATTTATGGCAGCCACAAAAGGTGGGTGGGGCAAAAGACAAAAATGTCCAGCATCAAAGAAAAGAAAAATCAATGTTGAGCAATATGAAACCAATGAATGCTGTATTGCCGAGGCAGTAGAGCACCCTCATATGCCCCGGTAGTTATGATATATCCAACCTATATGAAGGATTGGGAAGAGACTTTAAAACGGATCCGCGTACTTCCTGAATGCGCTGTTGGTCTTCCGGAGCTGTTAGAGTACCCTCATACGCTCCTGGCGGACGAAACGGCAGGTAGACACAGATTAGTCCGGGTCGAGTGTATGCCATCCCAGCAAAGCACGGTCGATGACCAGGGATCTAGGTCTGCGAAACCCACGAGACCTGAAAAAGACAGTAACCCACACAGCAGAATGACGATCTTAGAAAAAGTGACTGAAGTGTTACAAAGCCGAGACCCTTTTGCCTAACCTTATGTATTTCTTAAATGCATCTAATCTCCAGCGGCCTAATTCCCTTATCCGGTTGTCACTTAAACCTTGTCTAGCCGCCTCAGTGGCGGCTCCAATTCTGAAACTATGGGACTTAAAATGGTAAGAGTTAAAGCCACAAAAGTAAAGTGCTCTTCTAAGTTCCGTATTAAATTCTACTCTAGAAACTGGTTGCCCATTGCGGTTCATGAAACGTGGCCCTGGGGTATTACCCCTGAGCGTCAGGTATGCCTGTAAATGAGCTATTGGACATGTAGCAGGATTTTGTTGGGCAGCAACATGCAAAATATATGGTTATCCTGAGCCGTGTTTGAAGTGTCGAAAAGTGATTGTAAGACGCTTGAGGGAAAAAACGACTTGAGAAAATTGTAACAAATTATCATTCTGATGTACAGTCGCTTGCGCTATAATCTCTCCTATTCTGAGAAAGGCATGGAAAGCCAATGTAAACATGGCCGAAAACATGGTACGCCTGAAATGGTTTGAGACGGTA
Organism: Megalonaias nervosa; assembly: GCA_016617855.1. NCBI lineage: Eukaryota > Metazoa > Mollusca > Bivalvia > Unionida > Unionidae > Megalonaias > Megalonaias nervosa. The sequence continues at coordinate 45,717 of JAECUM010011468.1, read as the reverse complement.
TGCATCGTCGAAACTGTAAGCTTATCCAGTACAACTTTGTAAATTGGCACACGAACATCGTGAGATTTACTTTTGTGAATGATTTGAATCAGATTTTGAATAAGGAAAGATGACGAAGGGTCTGCGAAGCCGTTGAGTTTGTGCACATAGCCAACTGCAGAAACAAAAGTGAATATCGAAGATGCTGCATATTTCTTGTTGATTAAGTGCGCTATGGAAAGGGCCAAATTGGTTATTGAGACTGGGAGAGAAAATTCGGGCAAGGTGTTTGATGTGAACTCTTTATATAGCGTCCAAGCCCGCTTATATGTGGTTTGTGTAGCTGGGTGAAGGATGCTTTTGAGCAAATGGTCAAGTGTACTCTCTAGCTTGGCAAGGTTGGAAGAATTGGAATGCGGTGAGGATGTGAGTCAGCATAGGGAGCCATGGCGTGGAAACTCGAAACCTGTTGGCGAGAAAGGGCATCGGCGAGTTTGTTACGTGTACCAGGTATATTTTGCCTTGAACAAGATATTTAATTTAAGGCAAGAGAATACAAATGTGCGAATGAAATGCATGATTTTTGTGTCCTTAGAGGATTGCTTGTTTATGATTTCAACTAAGGCTTGATTGTCAGTGTAAAAATAGATACATTTATTGGATAAGTGTTCACTCCAGATCTGAACTGCCAGAACGATGGGGTAGAATTCTAGAAGCGTTATATTTTGATATGCCCATGTCTGATCCCAGATGCCATAGAAATAGTGTGTGCCTAGAACCGTACTGTATCCTACTGAGGCAGAAGCATCTGTGTACAAGTCCAACGAGTCAGAAGTCATCTAAATGTCAGATAAGAATAAGGATCTACCGTTAAAACCGGTTAAAAAGTTTTGCCAGGCCCTTAAATCTTCTTTTACCTCTTTTTTTAGTCTAATGTGGTGATGCGGTTTTGAGATGCAAATTGTCAAGTTGATGAGTCGCCTAAGAAAGTCTCGTCCCGGCAAGACAACTGCGCAAGCAAAGTTAAGAGTACCTATGATGGATTGCAACTCCTTGAGAGTAATTTTATTTCGAGCGAGATATAAATGTATGAATTTAGAACATTTTTCAAGTTTGTCCGTGGGAAGGCGAACCTCCATTCTCACGGAATCCAGTTCGTATCCGAGGTAAGTCATGGTTGTTGATGGGGCAAAAGTTTTATCCGCAGCCATAGGAACGCCGATATCAGCACATACAGTCAGGAAGCGATCAAGCTTATGCTGGCATTGGAGACGAGTTGTATCTAGTATCAAAACATCGTCCAAAATATGTGTCATGTGTGTTATAGATAACTTTGTGTTCGCTATCCACTGAAGGGAATTGCTAAAGGTTTCAAACATCTGGCAACTGGAACTACAACCCATTGGTAAACATTTGTCAAAATAGTACCTGTTCCGCCACACAAAAAAAGCCGAAACAATGATATTGCATGGGACAAATAGGAAGAATGCGGAAAGCATCTGATATGTCTGTTTTGGCCATAAAACACCCCCTACCCAGCTGTTTTATACATGTGATGGCATTATCAATGCCTTCGTAGTGTACTGTTGATTGTTGAGTTGGAATTCCATCGTTAACCGAATCGCCCGGTGGGAAGGAAAGATGATGAATTAGTCTGAAAGACCCATGAGTTTTCTTTTCGACTAGACCCAAAGGCGAAATGTGTAAATTGGGAAATGGTTTTGTAATAAAAGGCCCTGCAAAGCGACCTGCTGCCAATTCTTTCTGTATCTTTTCTTCAGTAATTTGGGCATTAGTTTGAGCCGATTTCAGATTCTTACATACGTGTGTTTGCAATGTCCCTCAAACCCAACATCGAAACCTTTATGAAAACCTAAAAGCAGGTATTCCTTTGTGGCAGGATCGAAATCGTGGAGCCAGTATTGCAAGCGGTCAGTTTTGACAGGGGTAGGCAAAGGGTCAGTACTATTTGCCGACAGCCTTCTTCTTGTTCGGGTTAGTGTTTCAAGGTTGCTCTGATCGTTGGAAACGAAAATGCTGGTTTTTAGGTCGCTGCGGTTGCTGGCTGTATTGTGGAAGTACATTAAAGGGGTGAGAAATTGGTTTGGGGCAGCGAACGAATGAATGTCCCCCTAAACAATTGATGCATTTGTGCTGAAAATTGCATGAAAATCCCGATGAACAGCGACCGCTTTTGTGGTACGTAAAACAAACTCCCTTCGGATACTTTGTGTTTGTACTTTGTGATGGATTGGCACGTGTGTAGCTGTTACGACTCGGCTCTAGCACAGCCTTCATGTAGAGTTCTAGGTGTGTGGTACCCCATTTAGCTTCCCCCTTTGCAACCAATTGTCGAAAGTTTTCATTATAGTACCTCCAATCGGCGCGTCTCTCCTCAAGTTTAAGGACAGTTTCCATATGGTGGGGAAGCGAGGTACTAAATAGGGGATGTTTCTCACATAGGACACTGGTGAACCTGCTCCAAGCGAGAATCCACTGTCCTATTGTGAGTTGGACGTTCCTAACTTTTGGGACAATGCTAAATTCTGGACCAGTACTATGCGTATCTCACTGAAATTTGAAACCCGCATCCTGCGCGTTATTCAGGAGGGTATAAAAATCAATGTATGAGCCCGCCCATATGTTTGCCTTTAATTTATCAGGGATTAAAGTTGATGCGGAGAACGACGAGTTTACAAAATGTGTTTGGGAAAGCCCCCCGGAGTCAGAAACGATTTGGACGACGTTACCTGTATCCACAGCTGTACCTGTGAGTGAAGATGTGTTTTCCACATGGCACGGGAGACCATGGATGCTGCTGGTGTGTTGTCTTTTGATACGGCGGGTACATATTGAAAACCAGTTTGTGGACTATTTTCCGTGGACGGCCTGAGCATCTCTATCAGCTGATCAAATTTGTTATTGATCTCCTGTGTCATTTCGGTGGTGAGCCTGTCGGAGACCTCTTGGGTTATAACATTAAGAAGATGGGGGTCCATCGAAGCCCCTTCTATGGATGTCCCAGGTTGAGGGTTGTGGACAGTTGGTGTTGAAAGTGGCGCCTTCTTCCTGCGCTTCTTCGCCGCCTCTTGGACTTTGGACCTTGATGGTCTGGCTCTCTTCGCTGCCACTTGCGACGCTGCCACAGCCTTCTTCGTAGGGGGCATTCTGTAAGGAATGCCATAAAAAGTTAATAATTACATCAATGTCAGTTGATTACTACGTAGCAATCGTTGAAAATGCATAACCCTTATTGTAATAATATGAAACTCACGATTCACTGTAGTGAGATGAAGAACGACCTCAGCAATTGTAAGAAAAGAAAATGAAAAAAGGAACAAAATTTGACTTACGAAAGTTGTGGTTCAATGTTTTGAGGTGCGGACCAATGGCCAATGAAGTGTCAAGTAGTGAGGTGCGGAACCCAAGTACGCCAAGCATGAACTAGTAGCAACGGAAAACATACAGAACGACAGCTAAACGCAGCCCAGTGGTACGGAACCAATTGGTAAACACACAGGCCAGTGATATGGAATCAACTGGTATTCATACAATCCAGTGGTACGGAACCAGCTGGAAAACACAAGGCAAATACATAAACAAGTGGTACGGAACCAGCTGGCTAACACACAATCCAGTGGTACGGAACCAGGTGGAAAAAACACAACGTAAATATAAAACCAGTGGTACAGAACCGGCTGGCTAACACACAATCCAGTGGTACGGAACCAGCTAGAAAAAACACAAGGTAAATATAAAACCAGTGGTACGGAACCGGCTGGCTAACACACAATCCAGTGGTACGGAACCAGCTAGAAAAAACACAAGGTAAATATAAAAACCAGTGGTACGCAACTATCTGGCTAACATACAATCCAGTGGTACGGAACCGGCTGGAAAACACAAGGTAAATATAAAGACCAGTGGTACGGAACCCGCTGGCTAACACCCAATCCAGTGGTACGGAACCAATTGAAAGAAAACAAACATGCAGTCGTTTGCAGATCCTGTTCGAAAGTATTTAAAAACGTGACAAGGAAAAGAGACGGACAAAGCACTCTTAGGCACATATGTTGATGAAATTTATTTATGTAATAGACGATGGGAAATATATCTACATATAGCTTTATGGTTCTTATTCTATTGGCCGGCGACATGGTTGCAAGCCACTGTAATAGCACCTCTGAGCGACTTATACAGGTGGTATTGGCCTTTGTTGGACAAATGAACGCCGTCCCGACGAAAATTTTGAATGCAAGTTGTAGCTTTTTCAGAAAAAGAGAACTTATTATTGTGGTTCCAGAATGCAAGATAGTTGTGTCTGTCCACCTCAAGTCGTAGAATGGCATTTGCTTGTTGTGCTTTAGTTCTGTACGATGTTATGTAGAAGCGGTCTAATTTATTGGCACTCGCCACTTCCCCTGCCGTAAAACGAGGCAATAAAGCACAAATGACTATCTTTTTAACCTGATATTTATATTGCAATATAGATGCTAAGCCTAAGATCTTGTACGCGACTTCCTCTGGCGATGTCGAATCATCCCGGTTAAAATCGGTTTCCCAAACCAAAAGGACAATTCTGTCTGGTTTAATTCTGCGTACGACAGAGAGATCGTGCTTGATAATTTTGCCGACAGTTCTACCCCCAACCCCATGCATATAAATTCTAGAATAGCAACGAATACTAAAATCGGGGCGCAATCTAGCGTCTGTTTCTGATTTCAAATGACGCTGCAATATTTTACAGATGGAATGACCCAGTACGAGTGTAACGAAATGCATAGGAAACGACAGGTAAGCAGAATGAAACATGTTAATAGAAATAAATACTTAACTTTGAGGACGATCTGTCTGGGTCAAAATTTCAGGAAACGAGGAAGGTCTAACAGCGTGAAACGATAGCCACGGAGAAAACATTTCTATAAAACAAGACAACACATCTGCACCCCAGAAGGAAATTGGTTCAACTGACATCAAAGTACTTAGCAGAGAGAATAGCTCCACGCTCAAACGGTGCAAAGGCATTGCGATTGGTTAGGCAGAACAAGTGATACAAAACTTTAAATGTATTAGCCCTTGACAACGCGTTACGCAAAATATCTGGCAGGAAATTGTAGACCCAATCACACCTCCCATAAATGTCCTTATGCGAGCGTAAATAGTTTTACTCTAAGCCATAATTTTTCGTATTGTTTTTTGAACATTTTCTCGACTTCATTGTAATAATTTCGCAATGATAATTGTCTAGAGCGTTGGAGTGATGGAAGTGGAACATCATGTTCTTCACCTATGTCGTAATAAGAACCAATCCCTACACCAAATGTTGTTTGATTGACTTCTTCAAAAAACTCTTCTCGCTCATCATCGCTGAGATAACTAATTTCATTGTCAAAATCTTTGATTATCGCTAGAGATTTGTTAACAATAATCGGATTAAATTCTGGGGCTTTTTTACGCATCATTGGTAGAAGTGTGTTTGAGTATGCTTTAATAATTAACTCCGTATCCGGCGTCATTCTAACAACTTTAACTGGGGTTTCCTTCTCGTGGTAGTACATGCCGAAATGTCTAAAAAATTTCGTTTTGAAAAACTATTGTATAACTCCTTGTCCCTTTTTATTCGTATTATCTTAGATTCCGCTAGTTTGTCGATGTTATTATGGCTATCGTTTACTCGTTCTTTTTCCTTTACTACTTCACCATAAGCTTGTGTTTTTATTAAGTTCGATTTTATAATCAAATCTAGATTTTAAAAATTAAGCTCGAGCAATATTTTTTTCTAGCTGGATTCCAATTTTTTTATTTTCTTCTATACAATCATCAGGATGACAGTAACTGTTTATAATATCAAAGTCTCTTATTGCTTTAAGTAGTTGTGGTCCTCGCATATGCATAACAAGAATAAAACAATTTCTTCTTCTGACAATGGAGAGTTTATCATTGGAATTGAAACATTTTTCCTAGTGTTTATCACACGTGCCGATAGTGATTTGTCCCCAGTATCTATTTTGGTGTTAAAAATATTATCATAAAATTCTCTCGCAATGATTGTAAATAATTGTCTTATCATTTATTTTACAACGTTAGATTAAATCGGATCATCAAGTGTGTATATCTGAAATACTGTCAGTCCTGGAAACGGATGTTCAGCAGCGATAACATAAACTCGGAAATACAAGTACTTGTTGATAGTATTTGTGTTTGGAATCGTAAAATATTGTGTTGTTGAAATATACATGTATGTTGTACTATACAATATTACCCAGTCAATATCATTATTTTATCCTTCCAATTGCCAATTATAAATTCGACCAACACTAGAGTTTAATCGACCTCACAAATGAAATTGCCAAATAGCAACTGCAATGGGACATTTAATTTTAATCCAAAAGTTTTCAACTTCTCCGTTAGTAGTCCATTCTTGTCTGTCAGAGAAAGCGTAATGAGGATAATTTTCAGGATAATATGATGATGCGCTTACCTCAAACCCAACTCTGTTGTCAGTTGCCTTAAAAAGTGTTGGAATATATCCAACATTGTTTTTGGTTTGTTTTACACTACCACCAGATACACTATCAACATGCGCTTTATTCGTTAGATCATTATGGTTAACTGGAACAAATGTCGTAGTTAATTTTTGTTTCTCATATTTATATTGCCTGACATTGTTCTACCGGATTGTCTTAAATACGGGGTGAATTCTTCTTTTAACTGAGCGTAACTAATAGCATCAGTCTCATTAGCTGGTGGTGCGGTTGTCGGTAATCCAGTTATGTTTGAGTTATTGCTCATTACAAGGTTACCTGTAATTGTGTCGCCGGCCTTATTAAGTTTGTTATCGTCAACAGATTTTAGTTGCGTATAACTCACCGCTTGTGTGCTATCAACATTTGCTGGTGGATACTCGGTTTCCAACCCAATAATTCTTTTACTTGACATGTTAATATTACCTGTAACAGTTCCACCGGTTTTATCAAGCTTGTTATTATCAACATACTTCAACTGTAAATAACTTACCGCTTGGGTTTGAACTAAGTTTCTTGGCGGATATGCGGTTTCCAAGCCTACAACCTTTTTTCCTGACAGATCAAAGTTACCGCTTAAAATTCCTCCTGTCAATGATAGTTTATTATTGTCGACGGATTTAAGTTGTGCATAACTAACAGCTTGTGTATCAACAACATTTATTGGCGGATAATTTGTTTCTAAACCTAGAACTCGTTGATTTGACATAAACAGGTTTCCTGTCATTGTGTCGCCGGTTTGTTTGACTATCGCTTACGTATCAGTTATTATTGGTTCGTCAGCGGAAACACATCCAGTAAGTGCTGTTCCAAACTTTGTGTAATAACTCATATTATGTAAATTATATAACATAAAATTGTATGACAATAATGGCGAAGTCAGCGATATTAAATTTTGACACCGAACGATTAATCGAACATAAACATAATAATGAACTTCCAGATTGTCATTATCTTATTGTTGGTCATATAGGCTCTGGTAAAACAAATCTTTTGCTAAATCTCTACTCAACGATAACTTTAACTACGATAAGGTATCTATTTACACAATTAATCCGCAACAAGACAAATACGAGTTATTACGCGAATACACCGATAAACTTCGTGATGAGCTTGACGCTGGCGAGGATATAATTTTAATAAAACAACCAGAGGAATTAATCCCTGTCAAAGAACGTGATTCGACCGAGCATAAGATAATTGTATTTGACGATATTCCGCTAAATAACGAGGAGATAAATAGGATTAAGTCGTATTTTTCATTATCATGTAAGAAAAAATGTAATTCGATTTATCTCGCGCAAGATTTTTATAACGTCAACAGATTCATTAGGAGAAATACGGGATATTTATATTATTTACTGGACTTGATAATGTTGATGTGAGAAATACTGCAAACGAGCAATTTTGTGACGTAACGAAAGATACATTTATTGAATTATATCATCAAGCAACCAAAGACAAATACAATTTCTTTTTATTTGATAAACTAGCGCGTGATCCGGATAAAATGTTTCGTTGTTGTATTGACACGTATCTATAAATTTTTTTATATCACCTATAAAAATAAATGACGGATTATCATCAAAAAAAAATGAATTACTAAAAAAAACTTTCAGCATCTCAAGTTGCTTTTAAGAAAAGTGTCGAAGAAGCTCGTCGAGGACAACGTGCTGCCGAAGAAGAAACCACCAAACTTTTTAAACCTCTTACCGAAGCAGTACTCGGTAAGCAATCAGAATTATCAGCATTGTCTCCGGAAGAACTAAAGAAAGTACAAGAAAAAGGGTTGTTAGGTTTACTGGGAGAAAGATAGAGAGAATAAACTAAAACAATTGTAGAGGAACTTGTTAGAAATATTGCTGATCCTGCTGTACGACTGGTTGAATTTGACAGATTAATAGACAACCCTCTTGCGCTGCAACATGCTATTGGAAGATTGACGATTAATCCAGCCGGGTTAATAAGGATGATACAAAATTTATCAGGGCAAACTAAGGAATTAGTTGAGCAACAAGAAATGATGACTGAATCTATCACAGAAATAATGCCACTCAAAAAACAGAAAAAACTTTACAGAAAACAAGCCATTTCAGCAATAACTGATTCCGAATTTACCGAATTTGTTCAAAAATATCTGACAAAAGACAAACTTAACGATCTTGACAACATTTGAAAATGGAGTAATGATGACTATAAAAAACTACAAATAATTTTAAACGATAAAATTAATGATTAACCAACAGCTGAGAAAGCGCTTAAAGAAACTAAAACAGAAGAAGAAATGTTGGCGGTGGTGGATAGAAAGAGAGACGGAGTTATTGCTAGGGTTTTACATACGACAGCAGAACAGTATCGAACTAGAAAAGAAGCATATAGTATAGGTTGGACATTTAAAAGATTATTTGATAAGTACGAAAGTCAACGAGATAAAAGATTACCAGAGGAAAGAGAAACCATTGGAACAGGTTTTAAAGTTTTTACATCAAACGCCGAACTGGTTGACCAACTTATCTTATTAATATCATCAAAAGAAGCTGGTAATATAAGTACAGAAATCGACGGCGATCTTGTGGACATTTTAGATAATCTTAGATCGAGTGGATTACTAACAACAGACGAGTATGAAATTTTACATGACGATCTTATATAAATGTCAACAAGACTATTACTTGACTCAACACAAACAACGAGTGACAGCCCAAACATTTCTGTCCAATATGATCCGCCAATAATACTGGATCCCGGCAGACAGTACGAAATTGGATTAATTTCCGCCACAATATGGCATTCCATGGCAAATGTAAAAACGAACGAGAATGACGACTTTGCATTTAATTCTGGTGCTTGGGTGTCAGTCAAAATACCACAGGGGGCATATAATGTAACTGATCTCAACAAAACGATAAGAGAGTTAATAACAAAATACACTGCCGCAGACAATTTTGAATTGACCCCGAACTATAATACGCTACGAACCAGAATCACATTAAAAATAATTTGATAATCGATTTTTCACCAGCGACTAGTATCTGTTGGAAATATATTTACAAAGGTGATCAAGAATATCCCAGGGATTGCACGTAAATTAGCATCAATTGCTCTTGATGCCAGCAATGCTCTTCCGACGGGAGCATCTAGTTCAGCAGGCACCGTAGTAGGGCAAAAAATCGCAATGATAAAAATGTTATGAGAGCGTATATGTACCTGATGGAAGCGATGCAAAAATATCAGGACGCTGACAGTGGATCACGGATTAACGTTGAAGAATTTCGTACTCTTAATTCAATCTTTTTCTTTGACGTATCAAAACACTCCGATCAAATGATTAATTCAACCGCGGAAATAGAAGTAACTTGGACGCTTACAGAAGCTCCACCAGTTCCTCCTGACGTATTTGCGCTTGTGTCTAGCGATCGATTCTTGACGATTGACTCTGTAAAAGGTAAAATGACTGACCAAGTTTAATCTAACAAACAGGTTAAAATGAAAACGGAATACACAACCAGAGAAATATACCTTACGCTTGGTCAAATTAAAAAATTATCAGCAGCTGGTGATAGAGTTAGTATTTCTCTAACAAAAAAGTGTTTGAGAAAGGATTTACCCCAAACTAGACTGAAGAATTATTTGTTGTTGATAAAGTTTTACTGACAATACCTGTAACATACGCGCTGAAGGATTTATTGGGTTAGCCAATAACCGGTAGTTTTTACGAGCAGGAACTGCAGAAAACTGAGCAAGATATATTTATTGAAAAAGTTATCAGGAAAAAAGATAATAAAAGCCTTGTCAAGTGGCGTGGGTACAGCGATAAATTTAACAGCTGGTTTCCAACTCTGTCGATAAAATAATATTGTTATAAATTTCCTCGTACTTACGTTTGACAGATCTACATTTTACTGGTTTACATAACGATATTAGATATTGTCTGCGTTCGTCAGAGATCATCATTAGATTAAAAATCTTGACAAATTTAAAGTCGAATTTTATATTTTTCTGTAAGTCTGGAATTTTAATGTTTAAAAAGGGTTTTGTCAGCCACCAAAAAGATTGATTTTCATCTACTGAAAAATTAAATTTCGAGAGTTTCTTTGTGATATGATACTTAACATCATAGCCTCCAGTTGTCGGTCTGCTGTAATTTTTTTTTATCAACCACGCCAACAATTTCGTCTTGTTCGTCGTCGTTGTTAAATAGAATATCGTCTTCTGTATAACCAACAGAGTTGTGTTTATCTGCGACTATAACATCTCCTGCTGTACAATTATCGTCCGCAATTATATCAGCAAGTCGTTTCATCAAGTTCATATTATAATATAGTTTTATCTAATTTATTATTATAAATGACTGATGAGATCAAATATCATCAAAAAGTTAATATATTAAATTACAGAGAATTAGCCGAAGCAGTTAGAAAATGTTTGTCGGGATATATTTCTTATTCTTTTAACGTTAATGTGATGCAAGGTGATTCTAATAAAATTCTGCTGACAGCAGCAGAAAAAAATAAACTTAATGATAACGCAGTAATAACGCTAAAATTTAACAAAGATGATGTTATTGCGTTTGCTCATAATTGTCTTACAAAAGCTGAGATAGAGAATATAATCAATCGTCGTATCTAAAAGCAATTCTGTGAAATGTCGATTGTGATGTTGCTGATTTGGCTCTGCCATCTGCTACATCTTTTCTTGATTGTTAATGAATTTCAAAATGTTTTGCTGCAGCTGTTATCGAAGAAAATTCTAGTTCCTGACCTGTACTAATGTTAGATGATATTATAGGTTTAGCAGAACATCTGAAATTAATACCACTTCCTCGTCCTTGTCTGTTATTTTCTTTAGGCGTAACAAGTTCGAGATTTTCTAGACGATTATCTTTTTTAACGCCGTTGACGTGGTCTATTACCAAATCATTAGGTATAGGTCCGTTAAAAGTTTCGTAAACAGAACGATGGCTATAATAACCAACAAAATCTGTTTTTGTTCCTCTAACAACCACAAACAAGTATCCATTATTTTTCAAATTACCTAACACCTTTTTAGTTTTTCTTCTTCGAATAATTCCTTTGTCAGATGCCTCGCATAAATCAAAGACAGGGTGAGGTTGAAATTCACTTTGTAAAGACAAGTTTTCAATATTATCATCAGTAACTTTGCCGTTGACATGATATACTCGTTTTCGTTTTGGAATTTCATCACAAAACAGCGGGTAAATAAAATCTTTCCTTAACATTTCTACTCGCTCGGCATTATTACCTTTTACACTGATCTTGTAACCAGCTGGTGTTAATTTACCAAACGGTTTTCCGTACTTGACGTGAATCACTGAACCAAGTGCATTTGCGGCATAACTATTATGAATTGGATGGACATGATATTCTTCCTTTTCCTCTGCCGTCAGTCTTATGTAACTCAAATTTTGTGTCATTATACGTTAAACAATTTATATCTCTAATTGATTTTTCAACTAGCGATATCAATTAAATATATAAAATGTTATATAACAATGCTGAAATTGCGAGATATAGCTAAAAAGAGCCATATAGGAGAACCTGCAAAAATAGCTACCGCTTTTGCAGGATTTGATAACAGGTATAAATTTGACAATCAAAATATTTTAGCAAATTTTAACTCTACAAATTTGTTTCATCTTCTGCATCCGACTGTAACGCGAGAACGTGCAGTACATTAAAGTATCAAACTAATAGTACAGAATCATGTTATTTTATCAAAGTTACATGCACCTCAAAAAGATACAGAGATTGCCGAACCATATTTAACGGTTAAATCACGAAATATATTAGCTGGAACAAATATTTCTTCAGTCGCCGATGAAATACATTAGGAAATAAATTTAAAAAATTGGAAGAATTTACTGCATCAGGATCAGGTTGGAAATTTGAAATGATAAAGGAAGTTTTATTTCACACAGCAAACTATAACGTACTTCGCGGTAGTTCTTATATTGATCTCCCTCAAAAAATTAAAAAGAAAAAAATGTTGCATAAACGTAAAGAGCTCTAATAACAAATGTTTCCAGTGGGCTCTTCTTTCTGCGATGTTTCCAGCAGATAAAAATACTGATCGCGTTGACAAATATATTAGTCACGTATCAAAATTAAATTTTAATGACATTAACTTCCCAGTTGCAGAAAATCAAATACCAAATGTTGAGGGACAAAATAATGTTTTGGTTAATGTGTTTGGTCTTGACGAGCGTGAAAATGTTTATCCCAGATACATCTTAGAAAAAGCTACACAAAACACAATAAACTTGGTGTTTTATAAAGGACATTACGTTTGGATTAAAAACTTTAATGGCTTAGTTAGCAAGCAATATAATAAAGATAAAAATAAGAAATATTTTTGTTATCGTTATTTACAAAGTTTTTCTAATAATGAAAAACTGCAAGATCATGTTAAATACTGTGTTAATGTTCAAAAAATAACAATGCCAACAGAAAAAAAAAAACAGTTTAAAAATTTAAAAATTATAATCATAAATGAAGTATTCCGTTTGTTAGTTATGCTGACTTTGAGTGTTTACTTGTCCCTGTGGCAGGCGCAGAAAATGATCCAAATAAACCAAGCACCAGAAAAATACAACAACATGTCCCCTGCGGAGCAGCTTATAAAATAGTTTGTTGCGTTAACGATAATTTTTCAAGTCTAATAAAATTGTACAGAGGTAAAAATCCTGACGAGTGGTTACTAAAACATTTAATAGATGATGTTAATAAAATCACCAACAAAATATCTAAAACAATTCCAATAAAAATAACACCGAAACAATAACTTTATTTTGATGAGGCAATTAATTGTCATATCTGCGAGAAACCTCTGCCTGGCGATAAAGTACGCGATCACTGTCATCTAACCGGTCAATATCGAGGAGCATCACATAATAATTGTAATTTGAAATTTCATTTACCAGATTTTATTCCTGTCGTTTTACATAATTTTCGTGGTCATGATAGTTATATCATTGTTGAAGCATTTGGCGATGAGGAAATTAAATCTAAACTAAGATTAGACAGTGTAATAAAATGTATTCCAAACAATTTTGAAAAATATGTCAGTAACGCTCAGCAAATTACGTTTTATAGACAGTCTGCAATTTATGGCAGCACCGTTGGACGAGCTTGTAAAAGGTTGTAGCAGGTTTGGTAATCTGAGAAGTTGCTTTGGTGAAGACTACGTCGTTCTGACAAAAAAGGTGTCTTTCCGTACGAATACTGCGAAGACTGGAGCAGATTTGATGAAACTTCTCTGCCTGACAAAGATACATTTTACTCACAGCTAAAAGGCGAAGGTGTATCAGATGGTGAATATAATTACGCACAAGATACTTTTAATACATTTGGCTGTAAGACACTTTGTGATTATCATGATTTATATTTGAAAACAGATGTGTTATCGTTAGCTGATGTTTTCGAGAGCTTTCGTAAAGTTAGTCATGAAAATTATGGATTAGATCCGTGTTGGTATTATTCTGCGCCAGGATTGTCGTGGGATGCTCTGCTAAAAACAGGTAAGATAGAATTGGATCTTAACTGATGTTGATATGTTTAATTTTATTGAAAAAGGAATTCGAGGCGTAATCAGCGTTATAACCAAAACATATGCGGTAGCTAATAATAAATACTTTAAAAATTACGATAAAAATCTTCCATCAGATTATATTATTTATCTTGACATTCATAATTTGTATGGTTATGCAATGTCAGAGCCAATGCCGTGCAGTGGATTTCATTGGATAACTCCAGATCAATTTCATAAAGAAACTAAGACAAATCTCCCAGAAAATGTCAGTTATTTTGTTGAAGTTGATCTTGATTATCCTAGTTCGTTACATGATCTACATAACGACTATCCGTTTTGTGCAGAGTCAATGATGATCGATTACAGTTTATTATCGCCTGAACAACAGGCAATGACAACAGCAAAAAATTCGATCGTTAATAAGCTAGTTCCAAATTTACTCAGTAAACGAAATTACGTGATACATTACAAAAATTTAATACAAGCAATAGATGCTAGTCTAATCCTTAGGAAGGTTCATCACGTGCTAAAATTTAATCAGTCTCATTGGATGGCAGATTATATTGATTTAAATACCAAACGTCGTGCTATTCCTAAGACCGACTTTGAGAAAAACTTTTTGAAGTTGATGAACAATTCAGTGTACGGTAAGACTATGGAAAATATCAGAAAGCTAGTCAATATTGAAATTGTAAATGATGTAACTCGCAGAAATAAATTAGTTAACGATGACGGTTTTGTTAGTATGAAAGTATTTAATGAAAATCTTGTTGCAATACAACGACGAAAGATACATTTAAAGTTAAATAAACCGATTTATGTTGGTGCAGCTGTACTTGGCATATCAAAATGGTTAATGTACGACTTTCACTATAATTCTACCAAAAAGCACTGGCCAGATTCGGAGTTACTATTTTCTGATACGGACTCACTTGTTTATAACATAAAATGTGAGGATGTTTATCAAGATATTTATAATCATAAGGAGTTATTTGATTTATCAGATCCAGCACGTAGTGGATTTCATGATCCAGCTAACAAGAAAGTCATCGGCAAGATGAAAGATGAATTTATGTTTGTACCAGTTACGGAATTTGTTGGACTAAGAAGTAAAATGTATGCCGTAATTTTAGATGACAATAAACGGACAAAAAAGCAAAAGGTATTCCTCACGGATACGTAAAAAGTATATGAAATTTGATGATTTTAAAGCAGCGCTAAACAATAATGTCGGCTTTATTAAAACAAATGTTATCAGAACAAATCATCACAAACTTGAAACAGATACATTTATAAAACGTGGACTAAATAATTTTGACGACAAACGCTATTTTGAGGACGTAATTAATACGTTAGCTATTGGACACTATGCCAGTACCGAAGGTGATATATTCAATATCATCTTTAGTAATTTTGTCTAAACTTTAGAAATTATGTTCGAAAATTTAAGTTAGCTGATGGAGTTAGTAGAAACATTAAAAAAATAATGGTTAATGGCCAGCAATTATCATTTGAATTTAATGATGAAATTTCAGGCATTTGTTTTAGTAAATTTGATAAAATGAAACTCTCGCTTATTAAATCAGATAACAGCAAATATTTTGATTATCTTGAAAAGTTGAGAGATGAGCTCACGTTAAAGTGCAATAATCTTCATAATCCGATCAGTCAAGAAAAATATACCAAAATAAATATTGACTTAAACCGGTCGAAGGTTTTTGCATAAGGTTGAAAGTATTTTGTCAACAGGTTAGTAATGAGAGGGTTATTTGAATGTCATCGAAAAATAAGCAGAAAAATTAAATTTTATTTGTATAAACATGATAGTGAATTATTTCTGTTAGCTACCGTTGATGTTTTAATGATAGGTGATGAAATTCTTTAAAAAATAAGAAAGGACTTACCTGCTCAGGTACAGATGCACTTGCTGAATGAGCAAGGAGAAAACTTTTGCCTGCCTTTTATAGCGTTACAATGCCTACGCGAAACTTCCATTACGTAATCTTTGGAATTTCCATTACGTAATCTTTGGAATTTCTATTACATAATCTTTGGAATTTCCATTACGTAATTTTCCAGAATGTTCTTTGGAATTTCCATTACGTAATTTCTAGAATGTTCTTTGGAATTTCCATTTACGTAATTTCTAGGAATTTCCGCGATCTTTTACCTGACAAAGTTATATATGTTTTGGAAATTCCGTGATGAGTCATTCTGGAAATACGTATAGGTGAGAAAACAAGTGCTTCTAGATCAGAGACCCCTTATTTTGTCAGAAATGTAAACGTCATCATCGGAGCTGAAGAAAAATGTCAACATAGAAGGGTTTTGGAGGGGAAAAAAGGGTCTCTGAGCTAGATCCCTGGTTTTCTTCTACTGCTATATAGACCTCCGAAACTAAAGATAAGACAACGGATGTGCTCCAAAATGCATGAGCAATATTAAGTTTTACAAAAAGACGTGTTAACATATTTTTACGAAAAAGTTTCCTTAGTTTAAATTAAAATCAAGCATGTATTATTAGAATGACATTAGCAAGTCATGGAAATAAAATAGTAGGACCAAGTATTTGGAACTAATTTTGTTACTCTTAACATACAGACGTGTCCTCAGAGCTCGTTGGCGTAGGGATAATATCCAAACTGGATAGTAAATCTCGAGATAGCAGAGTCGTTTATTCAGCAACTATGGCGCAGAGTGAGCCCAGGTTAAAGCGACACCATGCTTGCGTAATGATATTTGCTGTCATGAAACCCGTCTACATTTTCATTCACATATAATGCATATATATTTTCTTCCGTGACTATCAAAATGACAATAATTAAAGTAGAATTTTGAGTTTTGAGTCTATGAAACACTGCAAGACCTGAGAAGTACTAACCGAGTTAAATATGGCTCAGCAACTAAACACATTATTTTCTTTTACCCAAAACCATGACCCAACACTACCAAAGACAGAAACATTTATCCAAACACTAGCTCAAACTACGACACATTGTTTAGAATGAATTATTCCTGGCTATGCCACAAATGACCTTATTTTCATTTTTAAAAAATCACCACCCTGCCACTCACAACAAAAGTTAAAGTAAATACAACAATGAACCAGTGGGCAATTTCTCCCTCAGTTGTCGAAAAAGAACAAACATTTAGTCAGCTATATGCGTCATAGTTCAGACGTTTACAAAAAATTTTTTAAAAGAAAACTTACTATTAACTTAAATATTAAAAATACCAGAACTAAAGTTAGAATTCTTACAACATAAATTATCAGCCCTACAGCATTTCCATCTATAAGCCCTACAGCATTTCTGCCTACAAGCCCTACAGCATTTCCGCCAACAAGTGAGAGCAACGATCTGCAAATACCACATGCCGTTTTTTAATGTACACATTCAAAAGAAAATAAAAACACATTTGTTAATGCATATAGGGCAAAGATTGCGAGTATTATATTTTTAATTTTGTAACATTTGGAAAGTAAAATATAATTTGAAATTTTACATAAATAATGCAAATTGTAAAATCTCATCAAGCGGTACATCTTGTCATTGTCCCACATATCGGTTTAATACATCAAATTGACCTGTAAAATTATACCAGTTAATATAACAAATGAAATTCAGGACATGAAAGTATATTACACAGACAACAACCATTCTGCATACAGACCATCAAACATTTTTGACAAGCACACATTAGATTTGTATAAAGACGATACAATAAACATATATAGAGTTTAGTGTAACTCGAAATGTTTACAAAATCAAGTCAGTGTGGTAGTTATTAGGATGTGGAATATCCTATTAGCTTTCTTTAGTGTAGAGTACACTATAATTTGAAAATCAACAGGTTAATACATCTACCTTTTGAAAGCTATTGTCAGAATGTTGAATATTATTACCTGATGAACAAGTATTAAATCCAATCAACAATGACATATATGTCAAACAAATTAACATAATCTACAATGAAAAGTAAGATGTCTCCATGTTCTTCTTAGAGTGATCGGTGATATATAAGTGGGAAAGATATATACTGAATTGAAAATTGCACTGATGATCTTAACACTCAAATGTACATTTTGGAGAATCTACATAAGTTGATATATTAAAAACTTATATATATATATATATATATATATATATATATATATATATATATATATATATATATATATATATATATATATATATATATATATAACTATATATAACTATATATATATATGCCAAAAGAAAGCTCTTTTGAGAATGATTTTGATAAGGAGAGTATTCCTTCTCAGCTGACAATTTCATGTATTGGTCAGGCTTCTTTGATGAGGTCACTTTCACTCATTCTTTGGATCAGTCAGAAGGTATTGATCACAGTGATCCTCTTTTAATTACTCATTCTCTTTTTTCTAACCAGGGTGAGAAACGACAATCACTTGTCGTCGAACAGGAAAATGATCCTGAGATCTCCTGTTTGTTTCAGAGGGCCATTAGTGAAACTGAAGCCACTGAAGTACCTGTCATTTCATTAAAAATGGAATTCTTATGAGAAAACGGAGACCTCTCGAGGTACCTCCTAGTGACGAATGGTCAGTGAACTATCAAATTGTAGTTCCAAAACCTTCCTGACAGGAAATACTTAGTCTGGTCCATGAAACTCCTCTGGCTGGTCATATAGCGATTAATAAGACTTGTCACAAGATCTTGACTCACTTGTATGGGCCAAAAATCAGAAGTGATGTTTGTAAATACTGCAGATCTTGTCATACTTGTCAAATGGTAGGAAAACCAAATCAGAAGATTCCTAAGGCTCATCTGCAACCAATTCCTGCATTTGACGAACAATTTAGTAGAATAATGGTAGATTGTATTGGTTCCTTACATAAGACCATGTCAGGCAACCAATTCTTGTTGACTATTATGTGTGCGTCAACAAGATTCCTTTTAGGAATGTTAAAACTAGGACTATAGTAAAGGCTTTGATAAAGTTGTTTACTCAGTTTGGCCTTCCCAAATCTGTTCAATCGGATCAAGGGTCAAATTTTATGTCTGGAATTTTCCAGCAAGTTGTGTATGAATTAGGCATTCAACAAATCAAATCTTCTGCCTATCACCCTGAGAGCCAAGGGGCTTTAGAAAGATTTCATCAGACTTTGAAAAATATGATTCGATCATATTGCTTTGACACGGGTAAAGATTGGGATGAAGGCATTCATTTACTTTTGTTTGCTGTTAGGGAGTGCGTTCAAGAATCTTTAGGATTCAGTCCCTTTGAACTAGTTTTCGGACATACTGTGCGTGGACCATTGAAGTTGTTGAAAGAGAAACATCTTTCAAATAAAGATACTGAACTTAATCTTCTCGATTATGTTTTCAATTTTAAGTATAATTTGTCAAAGGCTTGTGGGGTCGCAAGAGTTACTCTGCAGTCTACTCAGTCAAAAATGAAATTAAGGTGTGATAAAATCTCAAAGGAAAGGAGTTTTCAGCCTGGTGATAGAGTTCTTACTCTCTTGCCCATTCCACAAAATCCTCTTCAGGCTAGGTATTATGGTCCGTACACGGCTGAAAAGAAAGTATATGATTTAATTTGCATCATAAATGCATAAACATGTTAAAGGAGTATATTGAGAGAGATATCCGGGTAAATTGTGGATTTAATTTAGTTGTACCTGTCCCACTCACTGAGGATTTAAGTGAAGGAATTCAGTCGGACTCTAATGAATTTGGAGTGACAAATTTTCGGAAGTCAGAAATTATGAATAATCTGGACAGAAACTTTGACATTTGCAACAACAACAAAGGAATGAACTTAAACTGTTATTGTTTGAATATGAGCACTTGTTTCCAAGAGTTCCTACGAGAACAAAAATATTTTCATGTCGTTGAAATTGTGAATTCCAAACCTGTGAAACAACACCCATACAGGATGAATCCTCTCAAACAAGAATACTTGAAAAAAGAAATTCAGTATTTGTTGGAGAATGATTTCATTGAGCCCAGTAAAAGTGACTGGAGTTCACCACGTATACTTGTTCCGAAATCAGATAAAACTTTCCGTATGTGCACTGATTATAGGAAGATGAAGAGTGTTTATGAAACAGATTCATTTCCATTACCAATAATCGATGACTGCATTGATAAAATTGGAAATGCCAAGTATGTCACCAAATTTGACCTTCTGAAAGGATTTTGGTAAATTCCACTAACGGAAAGGGCAAAGGAAATTTCAGCATTCGTGACTCCAGATGGACTTTATCAATATAAAGTGATGCCGTTTCGGATGAAGGGTTCGTCAAGTACCTTTCAACGTTTGATGAATATGATTACCACTGGTCTAGATAATTGTGATGCTTACATCGATGATGTAATCATCTACAACGACACCTGGAAAGAACATCTAGCAACAATTCGGAAATTCTTTGAAAGACTCACTGATGTAAGTTTGACAATCGTTTGATATAAAAGTGAGTTCTGCCGTGCTTGTGTAACTTTTCTAGGACATATTGTGGGACATGGACAAATAAACCTATAGATGACAAGGTCAAGGCTATCTCTGAATTCCCTGTGCCTGTCAGTAAAAAGCAACCGATGCGATTTTCAGGTATGGCTGGATACTATCGGAAATTTTGTTCCAATTTTTCTAATATTGCTGAACCCGTGACAAATTTATTGAGCAAGAAAAACAAGTTTCTTTGGGCTTAAAAATGTCAGGAGGCATTTGACAAGTTAAATGCGGTACTTAAAAGTGCACCAGTTCTTATAGCTCCAAATCTCAATCATTTAAGCTATCTGTTGATGCAAGTGATATTGGGGTTGGAGCAGTATTGATTCAAGAAAATAGAAATGGTGTTGATCATCCAGTGTGCTATTTTTCTAAGAAATTAAATAAACACCAAAGAAATTACTCAACAATCGAGAAGGAATATTTGGCTTTGATATTGGCATTACAGCATTTTTAGGTTTACATTAGTTCAGCTCCTTCTCCGATTGTTGTGTTTAGTGATCACAACCCCCTTACTTTCATCGACAAGATGAAAAACATAAATCAAAGATTGTTAAGGTGGAGTTTGTTATTACAGGAATATAATATTGACATCAGGCACATCAAGGGAAAAGACAATTTAATTGCAGATGCTCTTTCCCGTGTATAGAAATATTATTTCATATAACCTTTTTATAATTCATAAGAATTCTTCTTATGTAATTTTTTTACTTCATGTGTAATTAACATATGTTTGAAAGAAAGCTTTGTTTTATAAATCTTTCTTTTTCTTTATAGGGGAAGTGTTACGTATATGCAATTTAATATATTTGTGTGTTAGTTTTAAATTTCTTTTTTATTGTATTTTATTTCATTACATGATAATGTAATGATAACTTTATTCACTGGATTTGACATTTTTTCAGAAAATTCAGTTCAGTTTTGTTTTGACCTGGGAAATAACTAGTATTGCTAGATTGTATTTTTAGTTGACCTAGTTCGGACCTTGATTCAGAACTGGTAAACAACTTTTTTTTTCTTTCCTAGAGTGAAAATTATTAGTAGCAATCAAGGTGATACTTGGCTTGTGTGTCAGTTCTATGTAGACAATATTTTTTATATTTTTTGAATCTTATTGATTCGTTCAGTAGAATCAAATTCGTCCATGGCGTACGTGACAGCCGACCTGTGGTGTTACGACGCCGTTCGAACTAAGTGACCGCGTGACCCCATCATGTGATCTAAAATTGAAGGTTAAAACTGATGTTTCATAGTGATTTCAGTGAGTCATAATTCATACCTTCGGGCTCAAACGTATTTATTTTGTTGATGCCAGTTTGAATTGAGTTGTTTTTATTTAAAATAATTTATTTTCCCTGGTGACTTTATCTAGTGTTCATAAAAATTCTTGGACAAAGACATTTACTGACATTATTCGGAATTCTAAAGCCCGAATATTAATTTTAGTGATTCAACAAGGAACTGTTGACACGACAACACAGAACAAGTTATAGAAGACGTCATCGCCTTCCATCTTGGAACTTCATCGGAATTCGAACTTTGAATTATAACTTTTTAGTGATAGATCTTATATATTTAATTATTGGATTGAATTTTGGACATGAATCATAAACCGTAAGTTCTTTTTTTCATATTTTTACCTTGTTTTCTACGAAAATAAATAATTATTTTAAAATTTACAAAGCGTGTTGGCTTCACTCTTTTCTTTGTTACTTTGTACGAGCCTAGACACGTAACAAATGATTGCATGAACTGGTTCAATGTACTTGCTATATTATGTTTTGTTTACCTTTCGGAACTATGTTAATTGTTTTTGGGGTTTTTTTTGTCATCAGATATAAACTTGATGCAAGAAATATTAACGTGGCATTATCATCTAGTAAATATTTATCTTTACATAATTATAAAATACACTTTTCTGCACTACGACGATTAAATGCAAAGATGCCGCTGAATACTTTGTATTTAACAAAACACTTTACACCTCTTTTTAATTTGTTATTGGAGTAAAGTAAAGAATGAAAAAATAGATATTGAAACTTTGAATAATCCAACGGAAATGAACAGGGCAATAAACAAGTTGATGAACTACATGAAAATAATTGAACGATGTAATGATCCATTCTAAAGGAAATTGAGATGATGAAGGGAATTGAATGGAAATTAATTTTATACCCTTACGAAAAACATTAAGTGAGAAAAATGATGTTATTATAATAAGTGATGCTGAGTTACAGACAAAAGGAAATATCAAAAGAAACTTAGAGAAACAGTTTGAAATTATTTATTATTATGGAATCCAATATCCTTGCAGGTTACAATATCTTATTAGGAACTGATCAGAAGTTTGAAATAAGGCAGACAAAACGTAATAGTTGAGAAAGTTTTAATACTGATATTAGATAGTTTATTCGTAAATATTTCACGTTTCCTTGTCTGATACTGATTATTGTTCATAGTATTTGGAACTTTCTGCAAATAAGAAATGGGAATTAATTAATTGTATGCTAAAAGGAGACAAACCTCAGCAGTAACTTAAATATTACAACCTCCCAACCCAACCCCACCCAAAATAAAAAACAATACCACTAATTAATGTTTCATGTAAACTAGTTCCTACTAGTATTGCTTAAACAATGAAAAACATCTTACAAAATCTTCTCAGCTGGTTTCAGACCCGCTTCATTTAGAATGCAAAACATCTTTCTCATCTTCTAAATGAGAATCAGGCTCATTTCATTGGAAATAAAAAGTATCTTACTCATCTTCGAAACGGGAATAAGATTGATTTCATTAATAATGAAATCATCTTACTCATCTTCTAAACGAGAATCGGAATGGTTCTATTAAGAAATAAAACCGTCTTATTCATCTTCTAAATGAGAATCAGACTGGTGGTGACAAAGCGTCTCATGGTGTAAATAGCATTCAGGAAGATATTTTTGACATCGATCTTATTGTTCAGCGGTAAAACGATTGAATGCACGATGATAGGTGTAGATATATATATATATATATATATATATATATATATATATATATATATATATATACATATATATATATATATATATATATATATATAAGTTATTGCTAAAAATAAATAATAGGTAACAGTTATGTAGTCATGTAGTTTTCGTACTTTGCGACAGTTTTTGACGTTAAACGTAAAGTCTTATATGCAAACGATTCATCCACGGCCGTAAGCATTTCAACATGTTTGATGCGTCTTGTGTAACAACACAATCCGAAGTCAAACATTGGACTTCATTAAAGCTTTCCGTTTTTATAAATCCTTTTCGTGTGCTTTGGCGTATAATGTATGTACTTTGTAAAAGACGAAACTTTTATTCGTGCTTGTGCAAACATTTGCAGAAAGCAAACTGTACTTGATATATTTAGCTGACAACCAGTAATTATTCTAACAGTCACTTCCTTATGGATACGCTCTCATACGCCTATATTCCCCTTATTCTGCTTTGTTGTTAACTACCACCACGCCCTTGACAAGACTCTTGTTACTGGTACATTTTAGGGTAATATCCCCAGTGATAGTGACGTTTGAGATAGATTTGTATGTTCACGGAATCTCTCGTTTTTCAATAATTGTTGATAGCACCAGTCCTATTAATAATGTGAAGTAATTCATTATCTTGTCATAAACACATTTACATCCTCATCCAGCAATGGATCAATAAATTAAAAACCGTGATGTATGACTTGCCAAGGTTTGTTAAGTTTAAGGTAAGTCATGACACACACATCAAAGATTTCGATGTATGTCAATGTGCTTATCTTAAGTAGTTCTGTGTGATACCCACCATATGTCTCATCCAGATTGTATTTGCCCAGTAAATATTGTCATTAATGATAAAATTGTCTGACTGAACAAGGCGTTTGCCTTTGTCTTTGCTAACGTAATCGCCTTTAGTCACCAGAGATTCTCGAGTGTTGTAACAGATGGCCATAGATAAATTTGTTGAAATCTCGCCAATCAATTTTGGCATTAGGAAAAATAAACAAAAGGTAATCAAAAACACATAATTAATCAACGTTTTGAACAGCACGTGAAGGTACAATACGTGCTTCAAGACATCATTTGTGGAGAATATATATATATATATATATATATATATATATATATATATATATATATATATAAAGAATACAAATCATATGGCGAATAACAGCACTGTCAAGCGCACTGGATCCAGGAAGGGATCGCGTGTGTCAGGGATTAATTGAGATAAATGCAATAAACTGAAGACGAACAGTGCAAAACTAATATCTAACTAGCCTGAGCGCTATCGACTCTTAATGAGTCTTTTTCAAAGGCATATAGAAAACATAGACAAAACAAACAAATAAAACACAAAAACCGTTGTGTTTGCAATTAAGCCTGCAGATAAGGGTTCCACTGTTGTCGTTATGAACAGAGAAGACTACATTAGTGAAGCAAGTAGACAACTAAGTGACGCTAGGTTCTACCAAAAACACTGCAAAAACCATCACTAATATTATTGACGAGGAGTTCCAAATCGGGCACATAGACCATCAAACGAGAAACTACTTAAGCCCAGAAAACCCAAGGGCAGGTAGATTTTATCTTCTACCCAAAATCCACAAACAAGGAAACCCGGGCAGACCTATAATCTCCGGTAACGGGCATCCCACAGAAAGGATATCAGAATATTTAGATCATTTTAAGAGACCGCATGTCCACAAATTACCTTCATATCTTCAGGACACGACAGATTATCTCATAAAAAGCAAAGCAAGCGAACCATTACTGCCAGATACATTACTTGTTTCCTTAGACGTCACATCTTTGTATACTAACATACCGCACAACGAAGGGATACAGGCGTGTAGAGAAGCATGGGAAACAAGAACTGTAAACAATCCACCCACACACTTCCTAGTCCAACTCCTGGAGCTTGTCCTAAAACTCAATAACTTTGAATTTAATGAAGAAAACTACCTCCAAATCAATGGAACCGCAATGGGTACAAAAATGGCCCCTTCGTATGCTAACATTTTTATGGGAAAACTGGAGGGTCAGCTTTTAGCATCGGTTGAACTTACACCATACCAGTGGGTACGCTTTATCGATGATATAGAAATGAAGTGGCAACATGGAAGAGAAAGTCTGGATGACTTCATATCAAAGGCAAACAACTTCCATCCTTCAATAAAATTCACGGCAGAAATCTCCAACTCAAACCACGTTTTCCTGGACACAACAACCAGACTGGTGGAAAACAAACTACATACAGACATCTACTCGAAACCAAACGACAAACACCAGTATCTCCTCCCAACCAACTGTCATCCAAAACACTGCATTAGGAATATTCCATATAGCCAGGCACTGAGGATACGCAGAATTTGCTCCGACGATGAAACATTCCTAGAAAGGTCTGAAGAGCTATCTAAACATTTAATTTACCGAGGCTACGACAAAGACCTGATTGCGGAGGCAACCCAAAGGGCTAAACAAGCAAACCGCGATGACCTACTAAAATATGGAGAGAAGGAAAAGGCTGATAGGATACCATTTATCCTGACCTACCATCCAGACAACCCCAAAGTAGGTAAAATCATTGCGAAATACTGACCCATCGTGGAATCGTCGGACGTACTAAAGCTAATCCTTCCGAACAAACCTGTAGTAGCCTACCGGAGACCAAAAGACCTCAAGGACATCCTAGTCAAGGCGAAGCTAACGCCAATCACTAATCAAGACCACCCTAGTCAATCTGGCCCCTGTGGCGATAAAAGATGCAAAACCTGTCAACATATGATAGAGACCAGGACATTTACTAGCACAGTGACCAGAGAAAAACTAAACATACATGGTCCAAACAAAACGTGCAAAACAGAGAATGTAATTTATCTCATCACATGTAAGATCTGTAGCCTTCAGTATGTCGGAGAAACTGAAAAGCTACACAACAGGATCAACCTTCATAGATCTGATTGGATGATAAAGAAGCTGTACAGAAGCCCGGTCGCTGAACACTTCTCCTCCCCTGGCCACACTTTCAGTGATATAACATTTATCGCAATTGCTAACAACCCCAACTGGAGTTCCAAAACCAGGAAGGAAAAGGAATCTTACTGGATACGCCCCCTTAGAACATTGAAATCAAGCGGTTTAAAGCAAGAAGACTAGAAAAAGACAGCCATGCGCAAGTGGAATTATCCTTTGCAGCCGACACATTTTCTTTTCAAAACTTTTCTAAATTTGCTTAGTAGCCTTCAATTACTACTATAAGAATGAAATATCCGGGATATAATTTGCGCTTACATAAATGTACACAAAGTAATAAATGTCGCTATGGCTCATCGATTTCTAGGTTAATAGAAATATTTTCCAGTATCCGCAACAAGATGATATAGGCTGGTTGAGACGTAATACATTTAAAGGTTTAATTCATGTAGAAACAGCCTTGTAGAGTTTTGCAAACACAACGGTTTTTGTGTTTTATTTGTTTGTTTTGTCTATGTTTTGTATATGCCTTTGAAAAAGACTCATTAAGAATCGAAAGCGCTCAGGCTAGTTAGATACTAGTTTTGCACTGTTCGTCGTCAGTTTATTGCATTTATCTCAATCAATCACTGACACACGTGATCCCTTACTGGATCCAGTGCGCTTGAAAGGGCTGTTATTCGCCATATGATTTGTATTCTTTATATATATATATATATATATATATATATATATATATATATATATATATATATATATATATATATATATATATATAAGTATCTTTCCTGCCTTGTTGATATGCGGGTGTAAATTTAAAACTATAGTATAATGTATATATCTGAAAAGAAATCAAATGGATTTGTGCACATTGTATGTTCTCGTAGGAACATCTGGAAATAAATGCTCATATCAAATAATAACTGTTTAAGTTAATTCCTTTCTACTTGTTGCAAATATGAAAGGTTTTGGTCCAGATTATTCATAATGTCTGAATTCCGAAGATTTCTCACTCCAAAATCAATAGCGTCCGATTGCATTCCTTCACTAAAATCCGCAGTCAGTGGGACAGGTACAACTAAGTTAATGGCATGATTTACCTGGCTATCTTTCTCAATATACTCCTTTAACATGTTTATGCGGCAAAGTTGTTTTTGTTGTCGCCTCTCAGGAGTATTTATGATGTAATTTAAATCATTTACATTCTTTTCAACCGTGTAGGGACCATAATTCTTAGCCTGAAGAGGATTTTGTGGTATGGATAAGAGAGCCAGATCTCTATCACCAGGCGGAAAACTCCTTTCCTGTGAGTTTGTATCCTACGTTAATTTCATTTTTGAATGAGTAGACTGTAGATTTGCTATTGCAACCTCGCAAGCCTTTGACAAGTTATGCTCAAAATCAGTACCATAACCGAGAAGACTGATTTCGCAGTCTTCATTAGAAAGAAGTTTCTCTTCCAACAACTTAAATTGTCCACGCACAGTGTGTCCAAAAACTGGTTCAAAGGGATTGAATCCTAATGAATCTTGAACGGACTTCCTAACAGCAAATAAAAGTAAATGAATGCCTTCATCACAATCTTTACCGGTATCAAAACAATATAATCGAATCATATTTTTCAACGTCTGATGAAATCTTTCCAAAGGCCCTTGGCTCTCAGGGTGATAGGCAAACGATTTGAATTGTTGGATGCCTAATTCGTGCATAACTTCCCGGAAAATTCCAGACATAAAATTTGACCCTCGATCAGATTGGACAGATTGGGGAATGCCAAATTGAGTAAAAAAATACTTTTTCAAAGCTTTTACTATTGTTTTAGTCTTTTACTCCTCAAAGGAATTGCCTCTGGAAATCTTGTTGACGCACACATAATGGTCAACAAGAATTGGTTGCCTGCCTTGGTCTTAGGTAAGGGACCAATACAATCTACCATTATTCTGCTAAATGGTCCGTCAAATGCAGGAATAGGTTGCAGAGGAGCTTTAAGCACCTTCTGATTGGGTTTTCCTACCATTTGACAAGTATGACAAGATCTGCAGTATTTGCAAACATCACTTTTAATGTTTGGCCAACAGACGTGATTCAAGATCTTGTGATAAGTCTTATTAATCCGTAAATGACCATCCACAGGAGTTTCATGGGCCTGACTAAGAATTTCCCGTCTGTAAGATTTTGGAACTACAATTTGATAGTTCACTGACCACTCGTCGCCAGCCGGTACCTCGGGAGGTTTCCATTTTCTCATAAGATTCCCATTTTTAATGAAATACCAGACAGGTAGTTCAGTAGCTTCAGTTTAACTAATGGCCCTCTGAAACAAACAGGAGATCTTACGATCTTTTTCCTGTTCGACAACAAGTGATTGTTATTTGTCACCCTGATTAGATAAAAGAGAATGAGTAGTTAAAAGAGGATCACTGTGATCAATACCTTTTGATTGATCCAAATTGGGAGTGAAAGTGACCTCATCAAAAGCCTGACCAATACATGTGTCAGCTAAAGGAATAATTTCCTTATGAACATTATTCTCAAGAGCTTTCTTTGCCATAGCTCTAGTAACTGCACAAGCTGGGTATCAATCAGGGAATTCTTTTTCAATAGGATCAACTTTCTCAAACAAACAATGCTTGTCAATTACAAATGAATTAACCACAACTTTGTCTCCAGCAAGGTCGTTGCTTCGTAATAAATGAATGCTCTGAGCAGGTAAAGAAGACACTATTCCAACTCTCACGGGTCCTGAGACTATGTCTGATGACAAATTTGCACAATGGAAAGGAATAATAACAAAGCCGCACTGTACTCCCCGAATAGGAACACTCTCATTAGAAGAAGACTTCACAGAATAAGGCAAAGTTCATGATAATTCAAGACTCTGAGAACCTCCTGCGTCCCTTAAAATTTTAATAGGGATGGGATTGGCTAAATCACCCAAAAGTGATATAGAACCCTTCGACTTGAATGGTTCATAATTCTCCACAATAAAATCAGACTGGGGTTTATTACACACAATAAATGTATTGCTTTCAATATATGACCGTGACCTTGACCTCTTAGAAATAAGAGCATTTGGGATAGGTCTGTCTTGATTCTGATGCTTATATTTCAATTTGAAGCAATCAGAAATGACGTGTCCTTTCTTCTTGCAATAGGTACACGTAGGAAGAGACAAGGAGTTTTGATCAAGCTTATCGGAAGCCTGATTTTTAAAAGTTGTGCCAGACTGAGATTTAGAAGGGCTCTTATTAGGCTGAAATACCTTTTTACCAGTAGACTGCTGAGAGAAAGACTTGCCTGCAAAAGAAACTGTATGAGCTAAGAAATACTCGTCAGCAGCACAAGCAGCATTTTCGAAGGTTTCGATCTTATGCTTGCCAAGATAAATCGTAATGTCATTATGGGCACAGTTCCTAAACTCTTCAACTAATATGAGTTGTCTGAGAGTTTCGTAATCTCTGTTAACCTTTGTAGAAGAGCACCACCTATCAAATTGACATACTTTTTCCCATGCAAATTCGACATAGGTCTGGCGAGTTGATTTCTATAATTCCTTAAACCTTGTCGATAAGCCTCAGGGACTAACTCATAACTCTTCAAGATATAGTCCTTAACCACAACATAGTCAGCACTCTGCTGTGGTGACCTGCCTCGCTTGGCGCTCAGCATTAAGAGGTTAGTGTTAGGACTGGTTGGCCTGGTATCAGGATAATGTGACTGGGTGGGACATCATGCTACATGTCTGCGGCATGATGCCACACTGCAGACATCGTAGCGATATGACTGAAAAAATTGTTAATGCTACGTTAAAAATCCAAATCACACACACACACACACACACACACACACACACACTGCTGTGGTGACAGTGAAATGTAAATATCACGAGCTTTACCAGTAAGTACACATTGTAATAATAGAGTCCAGTACTGCCTTGGCCACTTCAAACTCTAAAAAAAAAATATTTCAAAATGAGAAAATATTTGTTTACTTCTTTTTCCATAAAAGGGGGTACTAACATGATATTTTTTAAAACATCAAAAGTAGGAGAGTGTTTTCCTTTTGCCAGCTCTAATTCTTATAACCGAATTTGAAATTCCCTTTCTTCCTTTTCTCTTTGCATTTGCATCTCTCTCTTTGTCTCTCTCTCTCTCTCTCTCTCTCTCTCTCTCTCTCTCTCTCTCTCTCTCTCTCTCTCTTCAAATTGCAACTGCATTACTTCCACTTCTTTTTCCATCCGTATCAGTTCTATCTGAAACTGAACCTGTCTTATCTCTAATTCCAACATATTTTGCTGTACTATCATTCTCAAAATGTCCAACCACTTCAGGGTAAAATTTTAAAAATTCTCTACTTTCGATGATATTGTATAAAAGTCTGTCTATTTCACTAAAGATTTCTAAAATGTAAAATAATACTTGGGATTTAAAAAATTTCAAAAACTAGGGGAATTTAATTTTCCTAAAATAATTTTCTGAAATATTTGAGCCAAAATTCATATATCCCTAGGATGAGCAAAACAATTTCCTTGTTACGTGTCTGGCTCGTACAAAATGTAACAAGAAAAGAGTGAAGATATCAAGCTTTGTACAATTTAACAAATAATTTATTTCCCTAAAAAAAACATGGTAAAAATGAGAAAAAGAACTTACGGTTTTACGAATCAAATCCAAAAATAATGCAAGAACTAAAAAATAGAAGTCCTATCAATGAAAAGTCCTAAATGAATCTGAGTTAGAGTCCCGATGAAATTCCAATATGGAAGGCGATGACTTATGCAATAGTTAGCTTTGTACTGATGTGTCAACAGTTTCTTTGTTGAATCACAGAACATAATATTCCAGTTTCTGAATTCCGAATAATTTCAATAAATGTCTTTGTACAAGAGATTCTGATGAGCACTAGAATTTTCTAGGGAAAGAATCAATAATTCCAAAAATTAAAAAAGATTCAACTCAAACTGGTCACAACAAAACACCTTTAGGTGTCAAAGATTTAGAACCCAACTGGCTAGTTCTTCTCAAGAAAACGGTTATACATTAAGTTAAGACGCAAAACAGATTCCCGTTTGAGGGTCACGTGGTGACCTTCTAGAATACGTAGAATATTTTTGACATGCTAATTATCACGTACTCTAGGTATGGTCTTGATTCCACTGAATGAATCTTACTCTTAGAGTGAAAAAAAAAATGAAAAAAAAAGTTGTTTACTAGAACTCTATCTGATTTCTGAATCAAGGTCAGAAACTAGATACAATGTTTCAACTACTGGTTGTTTATCATGTCAAACAGAACTAAACTGAATTTCTAAAAAAATTATCAAATCCAGTAGGCAAAATTATCATTACAATAACATGTAATGGAATAAAATAAAAAAAATAAATAAAACTAACAAACAAATAATTTTATTACATATACATAACATCCTACGATTGCCTATTGCAAGAAGTAGGGGCACTTTACTTCTCATTGCTACAATTGAAAAAATAAACAATTGAATCAAGAAAAGACCGATTGCAAATGATCCTGTTTTATAAGACGTCAAGATCACTGTTATGTATTGAAAGCAATACATTTGTTGGGTCAAGCTATCCCTAGTCTGATTTTATTATGGAGAATTATGAACCGTTCATGTCCAAAGGTTCTATATCACTCATGGTCTTTTATTATCAGGTACTTTGCCTTTTTCTGAGAAGTCTTCTTCTAAAGAGATTGTTCTTATTTAGACAGTATAGTGGTTTTTTTATGTTCTTCTCCATTGTGTAAATTTGTCATCAGGCTTAATCTCAAGACCCGTGACAGTCGGATCTTCAATTGCATCGATGAAACCCGAAGTGCGTCGAGTGACAGAAATCAGTGTGCATAGAATGGTAGTGCTGATTTTACCATACATAACAATTGCAAGAACCCGCCGTATGATTTTTATAGGAGCAGAGACTGGACATTCCTTATATATGGTCTTGACAGGTTGTATTATTTAATAAGCTTCCTCATATATTTAGTGTCTTTTCGTCAAGAAAAACATCGTTTGTATCATTTGTATAGAGCCGATTTGCCTATTAATCAGGTACCTGCATTATCAGTATTACCATGTGAAAACCAGAATCAATAACTAGTGGCCTTACGTCCTGTTGTACTTGAATCCAACATTCGCCTGGCTTTTGCACGTGTTTGATTTATATTACATAGCTTTTGTATCATTTCAGAGACAGATGTCCTAGATTTGTTATTATAATAATTTCGTATAAAATCTTTGCGAATGGTCAAATATTTTTATATTTCCCAAAATGACATCGTCCCCGCTGATATTTCCTGCACATTCGAGTTTGTAGGGAAACCTTTGATAGATATGCAAAATAGTTTGCTGGCAGAAGGAGTCAGGAATATATTTTATCCGCTGGTCAGCATTATTTTGATTTAGTTTGATTCAAATTTTAATCGCAGCTGTAGTAAATGAAATATCCGGAAAACCTTCCAATGGCTAGCGTAATAATTCCATTTTATGACAACTGGCCATCAAAAATTCTTAGAACTATGTATAGCGTAGTAAATCGATTGAAAGAAATAATCTTGGTGGATGACAGCTGCACATTGGATAAGACCTTTCCTTTTATCTCTTCTTCTTATGCTATCATCACACTTAAACCTTCTTCTTATGCTATCATCACACTTAGACCTTCTTCTTATGCTATCATCACACTTAGACCTTCTTCTTATGCTATCATCACACTTAAACCTTCTTCTCATGCTATCATCACACGTAAACCTTCTTCTTATGCTATCATCACACTTAGACCTTCTTCTTATGCTATCATCAAACTTAAACCTTCTTCTGATGCTATCATCACACTTAAACCTTCTTCTTATGCTATCATCACACTAAAACCTTCTTCTTATGCTATCATCACACTTAAACCTTCTTCTTATGCTATCATCACACTTAAACCTTCTTCTTATGCTATCATCACACTAAAACCTTCTTCTTATGCTATCATCACACGTAAACCTTCTTCTGATGCTATCATCACACTTAAACCTTCTTCTTATGCTATCATCACACTTAAACCTTCTTCTTATGCTATCATCAAACTTAAACCTTCTTCTTATGCTATCATCACACTAAAACCTTCTTCTTATGCTATCATCTCACTTAGACCTTCTTCTTATGCTATCATCAAACTTAAACCTTCTTCTGATGCTATCATCACACTTAAACCTTCTTCTTATGCTATCATCACACTTAGACCTTTTTCTTATGCTATCATCACACTTAGACCTTCTTCTTATGCTATCATCACACTTAGACCTTCTTCTTATGCTATCATCACACTTAGACCTTTTTCTTATGCTATCATCACACTTAGACCTTCTTCTTATGCTATCATCACACTTAAACCTTCTTCTCATGCTATCATCACACTTAAACCTTCTTCTTATGCTATCGTCACACTTAGACCTTCTTCTGATGCTATCATCACACTTAGACCTTCCTCTTATGCTATCATCACACGTAAACCTTCTTCTTATGCTATCATCACACTTAGACCTTCTTATTATGCTATCATCACACTTAGACCTTCTTCTTATGCTATCATCACACTTAAACCTTCTTCTTATGCTATCATCACACTTAGACATTCTTCTTATGCTATCATCACACGTAAACCTTCTTCTTATGCTATCATCACACTTAGACCTTCTTCTTATGCTATCATCACACTTAGACCTTCTTCTTATGCTATCATCACACTTAAACCTTCTTCTTATGCTATCATCACACTTAGACCTTCTTCTTATGCTATCATCAAACTTAGACCTTCTTCTTATGCTATCATCGCACTTAAACCTTCTTCTTATGCTATCATCACACTTAGACCTTCTTCTTATGCTATCATCAAACTTAGACCTTTTTCTTATGCTATCATCACACTAAAACCTTCTTCTTATGCTATCATCACACTTAAACCTTCTTCTTATGCTATCATCACACTTAAACCTTCTTCTTATGCCATCATCACACTTAAACCTTCTTATGCTATCATCACACTTAGACCTTCTTCTTATGCTATCATCACACTTAGACCTTCTTCTTATGTTATCATCACACTTAGACCTTCTTATGCTATCATCACACTAAAACCTTCTTCTTATGCTATCATCACACTTAAACCTTTTCTCTATAATCTTACTAAACATCCAAAGTAAGTCGGGCAAATATGAGTGTGACATCTGGTATTTTCTTCGAGTCTGGTAAAATATATACAGTTTAAAAACCTTTACTCCTTCATAACACACTATTAATAATTTTAAAAAGGATTACTTTTACTACTTTTGCAGCGCAAAGAAATATGGCAAATCAAACTTTTGCTTCATTTAGTCCGACAAGTACGGGTTGTGCCTCTTTAAAATTAAAAGCACATTTCATCATAAATTACTCTTTGTTACAACTCTACGGTCTAAACTATTTAACATAATTAACCAAAACCAGCAAGTTTTCTAACACTTAACAGATAATTTAATTATCGTTGATAAGTAAGAATATTTAAGAGCAAATTTCAGAATTATTAACTAAATCCAAATAATCGTAAAGATTACATTACAAGTCCAAAAAGAATAGAGCTTTCCGAATTAATTTCAGGTCCTGAATGTACTAATGCACCAATATCCTTGAATGTGCTGAAATGCCAGCAGTCTTTAATTTATCACACAAACCCCACAATGCCAGTCTCTTGAACTAGCTTTTCATTAAGCTAAAGCAATTAAGGGGTTGTGATATCATTGCACACACCACCTTCGTATTCACAAATCAATACTTCACCAACCCCTACATCACTTTCATCAACATACATTTTAAATGATTGGCTGGGGCTGAAAGAACTTGTGCACTCGAAAGCATGACTTTTATCAATATTTATGGAACAAAGGTCAAACACACAACACATACATAGATAACACGCTTGCTTGACCTAGTAAATCAGCAGATATATTAACGGCACAATAACAAGTAGAAACTAGAGCAGGATTATTATAAACCTATATCTAATTTTGGAGTGGTAGTTAAATATCCATATTAGTTTCCATTCACCGTTTATGTTCTCAATTTATCCCAATGAATTGTTGAATGTTTGAGACTTTGATAACAAAAGAATGCGTATACTTCATTTATAGTTGTTAGTAAGATACAGATTAAAAATAAGCCCTGTAAATGCAAATATTGCGATAAATCACTGCGTAGTATCATCACAATGTTCCCTGAGCAATGCGCATCATTCGTTTGCTTTTTATTGATACGTTATTGTGCATACACAGATAGCTTAATCGCGAGTGGGAGGAGTTATACATGATACCTCAGTTAACTTTCTTCAGTTTCCCTAAAACCACTCTTTACTTTGCATTGTTTCACAAATTTTAATTACTACCATTTCTACTTTAACTTTTACATCATTCCTTGTATTTGAGGGTAGGATATATATATATATATATATATATATATATATATATATATATATATATATATATATATATATACACGCAGAGAGGTATGCAGTATGCCATCTTGGCCATCTTGATTTAATTAAAGCTGCAAGATATCGTTCGAAGACAGTTTTTGATATTCAATTTAGCGATATGTATAACAAAACTGTTAGCTGTGTTCATGCCTCGCTTTTAATTTAACTATATACATTACTTAGTTTCCATGTATCTATGTACATGGATCAGTTTCAAGTTAGCTATGCCCATAAGACACTACATTTACCATCAATAATGTAAGACAATAAATATTTCAAAGCAATACAACCATGTGTTTACAAAAATTTATTTTGTTTGTTTTTCTAAGGAAGCTCTTGAAGGTTTATGTCGATATCACCATTTGGTCTATCTTGCCATGTAATTGCTTATGACGTTTTTCAGATACTTCATAACATTTATGCAAACATTCTATTGTTCCCCAACCGTTTCGTGACATAGGAACATTCTTATGTCAATGTATCTAGTGTAATTTATCTCATTGTTTCTCCATACCATGTCGTAAATACATGTTAGACGGACCAAAGGTCTGGAATATTGTACGAAATACTTCGAGTATTAACAATGTCTCAGTTTCGAAGTTTTTGCCTGTTTGTGTGTTTATTTTGATTTTGACGTAGCTTTAACAACTTTAGTCATATAGCTCCGATGCCGGCAGTGTGGCAGTTTAAAGCGATTCTAACGTTGGGGCATCATGTTGCAGACACGTAGCATCATGCATCATGCATGCATACAAATTTTTGTTCCATAAGGAGAATAATGGGTCACACAGTTTGTTTGATACTTGAATATAATGAATCACTGTTGTTAATACAATGTATTCATGACTAAAGCAAATACTGTCTCCTCTATTCTCTTCGTATATTTACAGCACGAGAATTTAAATCAACGTAGTGTTACGTGTCTAGGCTCGTACAAAGTAACAAAGAAAAGAGTGAAGCCAACAAGCTTTGTAAAAATTTAAGTCAAATATGTATTTCCCTAGAAAACAAGGTAAAAATATGAAAAAGGACTTACGGTTTGTGAATCTAATCCAAAATTAATCATAGATTGAAAAATATAAGTCCTATCACTAAAACGTTCTAAATAAATCACAGTTCGAATTCCGATGAAGTTCCAAGATGGAAGGCGATGACGTCTTCTATATCCTGTTTTGTGCTGCTGTGTCAACAATTCCTTGTTCAGTTTTATGAATCAAGAAAAATATCCCACCTTTAGAATTCCGAATAATTTTCAGTAAATGTCTTTGCCCAAGAATTTGATGAAGAAGAGCAATTGTATGTTTTCCAGAGAAATTGATTTCTAATTCCGAAAACTAGAAAAACTTAACTGAAACTGGTCACAACACAAAATATATTTGAGCTCCGAAGGTATTAATTTACGACTGACTATTTCACTATAAAACTTCAGTTTTAGCCCCAGCTAAAACGCAATTCAGACCCACGTGATAGGGCACGTGATCACTTAGTCCGAGTGGCGCAAAACAAACTACAACTCAATTATAACGTTCTCTAGTATAGCCTCAGCTAAATATCAATGATTCCCACACTGGAAATGAATTTTAAAAAGGTTGTTTACTCAAACCAACACGCAGGCCAAGTATGACCTTGATTACGACCAATGATTTTCACTATGTATTTACCAATTCTGAATCAAGGTCAGGAACTAGGTCAGTTAAAAATACAATGTAGCAACACAGGTTACTTACTAGAACTGAACTGAATTTTCCGGAAAAATGTCAAATTCAATGAATAAAGTTATCATTACAATAACATGTAATGAAATAAAAACAAAATAAAAAAGTTAAAACTAACACATAAGTAATTAAATTACATATACATAACACTTCTCTCCATAAAGAGAAAGAAAGATTTATATAATAAAGCTTTCTTTTTACCATATGTAATTATACATGAGGTAAACAAATTACATAAGAACTCTTAGGAATTATATTTGTGTACATGAAATAATATTTCTATACACGGGAAAGTGCATCTGCTATTAAAATGACTTTCCCTTGATGTGCCTGATGTCAAGATTATATTCCTCTAACAACAAACTCCACCCTAATAATCTTTGATTTTCATTTTTCATCGATGAAAGTAAGGGGGTTATGATCACTAAATACAACAATAGGAGAAGGAGCTGAACTAAGGTAAATTTCAAACTGCTGTAATGCCAATATTAAAGCCAAACATTCCTTCTCGATTGTTGAGTACTTTCTTTGGTGCTTATTTATTTTCTTAAAAAAATAGCACACTGAATGATCAACACCATTAGTATCTTCTTGAATCAATACTGGTCCAATCCCAACATCACTTGCATCAACAGACAGTTTAAACGATTGACTAAAATTTGGAGTAGTAAGAACTGGTGCACTTTTAAGTATGGCTTCTAACTTCTCAAAAGCATCCTGACATTTTTAAGTCCAAAGAAACTTGTTTTTCTTGCTCAATAAATTTGGCAGGAGTTCAGCAATATTAGAAAAATTGGAAAAAAAGTTCCGATAGTATCCGGCCATACCTGAAAAT
This sequence comes from Megalonaias nervosa, assembly GCA_016617855.1. Classification (NCBI taxonomy): domain Eukaryota; kingdom Metazoa; phylum Mollusca; class Bivalvia; order Unionida; family Unionidae; genus Megalonaias; species Megalonaias nervosa. Next base: position 7,118 of record JAECUM010011468.1, on the reverse strand, counting down.
CGCATCAGTTGCGTTTTACTGACAGGCACAGGGGATTCAGAGATAGCCTTGACTTTACCATCTATAGGTTTAACTTGACCATGTCCCACAATATGTCCTAGAAATGTTAAACAAGCACGGCAGAACTCACTTTTGGATAAATTGATTGTCAAACTTGCATCAGTGAATCTCTCTCTCAATATACTAGTACTCCTATAATTGTTTTAGATCAGAGTACTATTATTATAATTTAACCCAATCATTTTCTTCTTTACCTTATAAGGGCTGTAATACCTAATTTGAAGAAAATTCTGAAGAATGAGCAAGAGAGAAAGACCTCTAATGCAAGATTCAAAACTTCTCAAAATTAAAGTACTGTGAAACTGTAATTTCACTTTTGACTTGAACTGATGAATGCCAAATTCAAGCATAACTAGATGGAGAATCCCAGAGATAAAATTTGACCCTCGATCAGATTGGACAGATTTGAGAAAGCCAAATTGAGTAAAAAAATCTGCATCAAATCTTTTACTATAGTTTTGGTTTTATTATTCCTCAAAGGAATTGCCTCTGGAAATCTTGTTGACGCACACATTATGGTCAACAAGTATCGGTTGCCTGACTTGGTCTTAGGTAACGGACCAACACAATCTACTATTATTCTGCTAAATAGTTCGTCAAATGCAGGAATAGGTTGCAGAGGAGCCTTATGTATTTTCTGATTGGGTTTGCCTACCATTTGACAAGTATGACAAGATCGGCAATGATTGCAAACAGCAGTTTTGATGCTTGGCCAATAGACGTGATTCAAGATCTTGTGATAAGTCTTATTAATCCGTAAATGACCATCCACAGGAATTTCATGGGCCAAACTAAGTATTTCCTGTCTGTAAGATTTTGGAACTACAATTTGATAGTTCACTGGTCATTCATCATCAGCGGGTACCTCGGGAGGTCTCCATTTTCTCATAAGAATTCCATTTTTAATGAAATAACAGACAGGTACTTCAGTGGCTTCATTTTTACTAAAGGCCTTCTGAAACAAACAGGAGATCTCAGGATCTTTTACCTGTTCGACAACAAGTGATTGTCGTTTGTCACCCTGATTAGAAAAAAAGTGAATGAGTAGTCAAAAGAGGATCACTGTGATCAATACCTATTTATTGATCCAATCAAGGAGTGAAAGTGACCTCACGAAAAGCCTGACTAATACATGTGTCAGCTAAAGGAATACTTTCCTTATCGAAATCATTTTCAAGATCTTTCTTTGCCATAGCTCTAGTAACTGCACAAGCTGGGTATAAATCAGGGAATTCTCTTTCAATAGAATCAACTTTCTGATCCAAACAAGGCTTGTCAGTTACAAGTGGAGTAACCATAACTTTGTCTCCAGCTAGGTCGTTGCCTAATAATAAATGAATGCGCTCAACGGGTAGAGAAGGCACAACTGTAACTGTCAGAGGTCCTGAAACTAATTCTGATGACAAATTTACACAATGGAGAGGAACAGTAACAAAGCAGCACTCTACTCCCTGAATTAGAACACTCATTAGAAGAAGACTTCTCAGAAAAATGCAAAGTACCTGATAATAAAAGACTCTGAGAATCTCCTGCTTCCCTTAACATTTTAATAGGGATAGGATTAGCCAAACCATCCAAGCGTGATACAGAACCATTCGACTTGAATGGTTCATAAGTCTCCATAATAAAATCAGACTGGGGTTTATTAGACCCAATAAATGTATGGGTTTCAATACATGACCCTGACCGCGACCTCTTAGAAATAAGAGCATTTGGGATAGGTCTATCTTGATTCTGATGCTTATATTTCAATTTGAAGCAATCAGACATAACGTGTCCTTTCTTCTTGCAATAGGTACTCGTAGGAATAGACAAGGATTTTGAATCAAGCTTATCAGAAGCTTGATTTTTAAAAGTTGTGCCAGACTGAGTTTTAGAAGGGCTCGTATTAGGCTGAAATACCTTTATACCAGTAGACTGCTGAGTGAACGACTTGCCTACAACAGTAAATTTATGAGCTAAGAAATACTCATCAGCAGCACAAACAGCATTTTCCAAGGATTCAATCTGATGCTCTTCAAGATACGTCTTAATGTCACAATGGACACAGCTCTTGAACTCTTCAAGGAATACAAGTTTTTTTGAGACTTTCATAATCTTGATCAACTTTCTTGGCTAAGCACCATCTCTCAAATAACTGCTCTTTTTCTCATGCAAATTCGACATAAGTTTGTCCAGCTTCTTTTTCTATAGTTCCTTAATTTTTGCAGATAAACCTCAGGAATTAACTCATAACCTTTTAAGATGCATTCCTTAACCAACTCATAGTCAGAACTGTGTTGTACTAAGAGGGATGCAGAGATTTTTCGGACTTTGCCATAAAGTACACAATGCAATAATTGAGTCCAATGCTCCCTTCGCCATTTCAAATTTTCAGCATCTTTTTCAAAATAAGGAAAATATTTGTCTACTTCTTTTTCGCTAATAGGGGTTACTAGCCTATAATTCTTTGTAATATCAAAACTTGAATTTGAATGTGGAGTGGAAATGTACCTTTCACTTTGCCAGCTCTATTTCTTTTAACTTTATTCGAAATTCCCTTTCATCCTTCTCTCTTTGCAATTGCATCTGTCTCTCTCTCTTTCTCTCCTCTTTCTAAAATTGTAACTGCATTTGTTTCTCTCTCTCTCTCTCTCCTCCTTTTCCAATAGCACTCGTTTTTCTTCTTTCTGACGTTCAAGCTTCCTTAGCTCTAATTCCAGCTTGTATTTTAATTTTAATTCCTTTACTTTTTTGTCAGAGTCTGATACAGACTTACTGATCGAAACCAATACACTTTTATCGAAAACATTCTTTTCTATCAAATACTGGATTAAATGTTTTTTATTTCTTGCTTCGTTAAGGAAGATTTTGCCTCTGAAAGATCATATTTTATGTCAAGTTCAAGCAATTCATCTTTTTGCAAACAATCCAACTGCACCTGAGTAGGACTAGAAAGAAAAGTTTCCACTTTTGATGACATTGTGAAAAATCCTGTTTTATTTCACTAAAAATTTCAAACAAAATGTGAAATAGTACTTGGGATTTAAAATATTCTGAAAACTGGGGGAATTTAAATTTCGAAAAACAATATTCTGAAATATTTTAGCCAAAATTCATATATTCCAAGGATGAGAACCCCAATTTTCTCTGTTACGTGTCTAGGCTCGTACAAAGTAACAAAGAAAAGAGTGAAGCCAACAAGCTTTGTAAAATTTAACTCAAATATTTATTTCCCTATAAAACAAGGTAATAATATGAAAAAGGACTTACGGTTTTTGAATCTAATCCAAATTTAATCCTAGAATGAATAATATAAGTCCTATCACTAAAAAAGTTCCAAATAAATCACAGTTCGAATCCCGATGAAGTTCCAGGATTGAAGGCGATGACGTCTTCTATATCCTGTTTTGTGCTGCTGTGTCAACAGTTCCTTGTTGACATTTATGAATCAAGAATAATATTCCGGCTTTAGAATTCCGAATAATTTTCAGTAAATGTCTTTGTCCAAGAATTTGATGAAGAAGAGCACTTTTATGTTTTCCAGAGAAATTCAATGAATAAAGTTATCATTATAATAACATGTAATGAAATAAAAATAAAATAAAAAATTAAAACTAACATACAAGTAGATAAATTACATATACAGAACAGTAGAGAATACAAAACCACCGATAATGAAGTAAATGTTAATATAAACAAATTGTTTTTTTATTACAGAAGTATTAAATCACACTTAATTTTGTTGGCATACTTTAAGGCGGCATATTCCCGCATATAAGAGGCAATGTAAAACTTCCAAATCTTTGTTTATTTAAAAATGCAACCATTATTTTTACACAATATATACAAAGATGTTTTGTCGATTTATTCTGGTGAAGGATTGATCAAAGTCCTCCAAATATTTCAAGTACAAATTTTGAAGAAAGTGTCTCGTTTCGTAACTGGTTAATAGACGTATCAATAGTCTTTTGTCAGGTGTATGCACACACTCAAAACACTTCAAAATCTTGTTCACAAATGTTGCTAAGTAGCAATACGTATACCTTCTAAACACAGCTATCAGAAAACCTAACTGCTATTTTCCTTAAATTTTGATAATAAAAATTTCATGTTTCGTCTCGCATGTTGCAAGTGGTTAACGAACAGACTTATGAGACGTTCGGGGCACTGTTAGGTCCTAAAGAAAAAGTACAAAATTTTGTTTTCCTTTTCGTAAAAAAACCCCCTAAACTAAAATAACTGGAGTACCTATATAACCCTGTATGTATACGTGGATACTGTATTTAGCACCTATTGGATTATAATTCACTTAATAGGCTGCAATTTTGCAATTTTGTGGCCTTTTCAACTTTGCGAGAGACATTTCTTCCTTTAATTCAGCATAAAAGCAAAAAAAATCGAAAAAAAAATGGAGAAAAGGTTATGCTATTCAGAATGTAATCAAATAAGTTCCCCAATCACATTACTTTATACGTTAGAAATATTAGCCTGCAACCTCGCGAATCCAGTCCTAATTAAAGACGCAAATCGTAGACAAAGTGCAATAACCATTGTCCATTACATCCCCTTGGCACCGCACGTCGTACAATCATCCTCTGACAATCAAGCCGTTTTTGCGTTCCTATGGGCCCATCCAACGTTCAGTCTGGATTTATTGAGCGGAATTATCGATCTACTGCAGGCTGTATGTATTATGTCACAATTTCTGCCAATTTGTGAGTGATTTTGTCAAATTTCGGTATTGTGGACCTTATACAAGGTCATTATGAGTTAGCGTTTCTTTGACATTGTTTGCTTACTCCCTCCGTTACGGAGCTCTTAGTAACGAAATTCTGAAATGCTGCTTGATATTTATGTTTCGTATTGTTCGTATTTCACGCTGTTTTGATAGAATTATGGTTTAGTTATAACTAAGGATAAGTTCATAACAGGGCCATTTGTTTCTGCTAGTTACGACAGTCGGTTAGCAATTTAGTAATTTCAATACATTACTAGTTTTCGCTTAAATGTGTTTTTTGTTGTGTGTGTGTCGCCTCAGTAGAACGTCAATTTAAATTATTTATATGCAACTTCAGAACTTAGAAATCTACCATGACTCTTGCTTCGTTTATATTATGTATACAGCGTTTATGAAATGCAGCGTCTATTATATGTAGTCAGTGGAAGATAGGATGTCCGTTTTAACTCATTAGTGATATAAAGATTTGCCAATTTATGCTAGTAGCTAGTTAGTCCCATAATAATTTGCTAATCTATGCTTTGTGTTCTCCATGCGCGTCTGTGCTGGTTCGAAATGTCTTTGCAGACACCCAGCAATAGCTACGCTTGGGAGGTGACGGCAAGGGTTGCTTGGTTCAATGAGCAGGGCTGCTCACCTTACCAAGGTCAATACTTGGACGGGTTCACCCAATTTACTTTGATACGAAGGGTCTCATGTGTGCGATCCACATCTCCCCAACCTTATCATACCTTTCCTTTCCGGACGACCCTCTTCGGGTCACAGTTGTTTTGAAGGAAGAATACAAGAATTTCGAAGGCAGGCAGCACATGAATTGCCCCTCCACTTCGCCGCTCAATCCAGAAAGCGTTTGGAACCACTCAGTCCCAGTCAGTGTGAAGGGATGTTAAGCTGCCTCGGGACAGGGGATCTTCTCCGTCCCATGTGCACCAACATTGATCCCAAGGAAGCAATCGTACAGAGGCTGTAAGAAACCAAGTTTTGAGCTTACTGGATTTCCCTGTTCCGTCAGAACGGAGGCTGGGGGTGATTTAGGCCATTCGTGGGGGGGGGGGCTTCAGCTTTCGTTTATCAACAATACCCTCTACTTCTCCTCTCCCCTCTTCATTAATACACCATCAGATTAGGAGAAGCATGCCTTTCTAAAACAAAGGATACGGTCGCTCATCAAATAATGATAAAGGTGGTAAAGCTTGTACTAAGGTCACAACCTCCAGGGTTTTACCCAAAGTTGTTTCTCTGGGTATGGAGTTTTTAACCAACCGGAATCTGGTGCGGCTTCTTTGTGTTCGCGTTACCAGAATCGTCGATTTCTTTCCAACATGACTTGCGTTTCAGTGAGAGAGTTCATTCAACACATATGTTTATTCAATGCGGCAGCGGACTTGATATTGCTTGTTTGTCTTTTTTGCAGACCTTGCCAGCACAATGGCACCCCTTTTCATGACACTGTGATAAAAAAAGTCATGATCACACCCGAGATTCGATTATTCCTGCGAGAGTGGGACAGCCCAGGTCGGCTGACTATGGGAATTCCGCTGTAAAAGCCCCAAACGGGAATAACGATAGGTACCGACGCCAGTACCTACGGTGGGGATTTCCAGCTCTTGTCATCGACACGTGGGATACAGGGAACGGTTTCTACCCATTAACATCCTAGAAATGAAAGCTGTCATCAATGCCTTTCACTCCTGAAAAAAATCGTCTCTGAGGCGAAAACGGCCCTCATTAGGTCCAACAACGCTGTGTTGGTGACCTATCTCTACAAACTGGGAGGCATCAAATCACCAGACCCGTTTGTTCTGATTTGGCGGCTTCTACGTTGGTGCAACTATCTCCATTTCAACATACAAATCTGACGCATTTCCAACAGACTCAGTGTCCTGGCCGAGATTCAGTCCAGAAGTGGTTAAGTCCATCTCACGGAATGGTATCTCCATCATTCGATCATCATTCGGATTTGCGCACTTCGGGGGCGTCCGATGATGGACCTCTTGGCGACGAGGTGGAATCTCAAGCTACCCTCCTTCACCTTTTCAGTGCCAGACTCAAACGCTTGGCCTAGGCTGCACTGTTAATCATTTGGGAGGGTTGTGTGTATTTGCCTCCCCTCCCACGGTGTTGAATCCGAAAATGATCCAAAAGTTACGGTGTCAGAATGGAAAGGTGGTTCTGATAGCCCCTCTCAGATGGGACAAGTCCTGGGTCACCGATCGTTTTGTTCTGGCGATAGATATGCCCAGGAAGATTCCGGCCAACCCGAATCTTCTCCAGCATCCATGGTCACGGTTAGTCCTTCCCTGCACGGACCTTCCATTTCTTCTGCACGTTCCGCTTA
>JAECUM010011467.1:0-12972 GCA_016617855.1 Megalonaias nervosa | reverse complement strand
GAATAATAATTTGTGTAATACCCGTGCGTGTCTTGGACATGATAGAAAAAGGCTTTTAAAATAGGTAATCTATAATTAACTACTCAGAACAGAATAATCTCTTCAGATGATTAGTACTTACATAACTCTTGAGCTGTTCGTCCTGAAAAGAACATAGGAAACTTTACATTAGAAACATTCAAATCACGTTAGTTGTGATAGTTTCCAACGAGATTATCTTCGCCTGCGCTTCTTCTTATTGTTAAGATCCTTCTATTGCATTTCCGTATCATCGCCTTATGCTATGAAATATTTTACAAACCGCTTTATGTCAAGCAATGCAATAATAGGACGGGAGCAAAACATGCAATATTGCCGAACGTGTTTTTATTGACTATTTCTCTAGAACTTTATACATTAAAATAAACTTTAAACAAATGCAAAATACACGGATTGGATTAAGGCACAATTATAAAGTCTATATACTGTCTGTATTTGAAATGCTATAATAATAATCACATACAGTTAATCCTAACCATTGTCCTGCAAACACCACACGGTACACTGCGCATTTTCACAAGGATTATATATATAACATTGTGGCAACAATATCTATCAATAACTCGATGTATATATCTACCTATATATATGTACGTATCATGGCGTTGCAAAGTATAAGAGAATTCTTGAAGATTTCAGATGAAATTCAAAATGACTTAATCGGAGAAGGATTGAATATAGTGATGGGCAAAATCATACTGAACGTACAAGAAAGTCAACGATTAGATACCCGGTAGCCGTATGCCAAATTCGATACGTGTACGAATGATGTGAATCTATATTGTCTTTGCTAATGTGAGTTACGTATGCCGCTACTATGGAAAACAATCGGCATAAACCAATGAGCATTACAAACGCTTTAGACGGCGGGTACGGTTGTAAATAGAAGAAGATGAAGGTTTTACACTACAGTTGTTGAATCACCATTAAATACACTATTTCAAATGAGAGGGCATTTGTCTCCTTTAGCGGACTTATTTCAAATCAGGTGCAGGGTGTATTCAGCTTAAGCTCAATAGGTTTCTCGGCTAAATATAGCGTTCGTTTTGAACATTTATTTTGCACATGTGCATTTCCTTTCTGTTTGTTTCTTTATGTATATTTGTAGAAAGGTAACATTATTTTAAAATAATTTTCATAAATGTATGTGTAAACCTGTGGTGGAAAGAGAAATGTAGAGAATGTGGTTGAGAAAAGTACTTTGAATTGCTAATGGAAAAGAGCACGTAAACAATGTGTACAAGTCCTCCAGAGCCAGATAGTTTATGTAATGTTGTTTGAAAGTATATGCTGGGTTTGCACTGTTGTGTCACTGTTTAAGATTTTATTTGTCGACAAATTGAACCAAATCTGTCAATCTTTATTGTTAAATAACTTGCCGCAAAAAATGTATATCAAACCTACTCTCAGCCCCAATTGAAACGTTTACTGGAAAATTATAAGTGACCCCATGTTGAACAGTAAATAAATAAACTTTCTGTAAAGCCACATTTCCTCCCAAACATACGTATGCGTTTGCACAGCTTACACATATGATAACAATTTGCGAATGGGGTATGGTTTTAATGATGTCTTTGGGTCTCTGATCAAGGGTATAAAGGACAAAATATTATATAGTTATGTTACTTTGTTAGTTTATAACACCTTGGGTCCAAATCCTAATCACACCGCCATAGAGCAATGACACGTCGTAAATGTACTAGCCTTTGCGTTATGTATTCTGAACGAAGTACAGTGTGGCAGAGTTAATGACGGATAGCTTGTTTATAGTTTGGTTTTGTAACAATATAGCTCGTGCTTTATTGTAACAACCGAGATCGCCGTCATCTCTGAATGTAATCATTAAAGTGAGTGGAGCGGGGCGGCTTCAAGTCATTATGGATGTGTGTATCTGATATTGTGTCGCTGTTATAAGACTTTAAGCTATGAACAAGCATGCAACTAATATAGACTATATGCCTTATTGTTTTGAATATTTAATTTAAGTTGTGTGTTAATGTTTAATATTTTTATCTTTATTTTTACTTTCGTTGTATGCTGTGGGTAATGAAACATTATAACTAGTTCCTGACCTTGTTCTAAAATCAATGACAGTTTCGGTATACAACTTTTATATTTTTTTTATCTTTCTCAGAGTTAGAATCATGAAGTTGAATCAAGGTCATACCTGTGCTACGTGACAGGTATCATGTGTCAATTCGTAACAAACTTCTGTTTTTTCCAGAATAATGAACTTTTGACCCTCATCAGGGAAGCTGTTTTGCGTCTTAATTAGTCTTATAACTGATGTTTTTGATAAAGGTTGTTCAGTTGTGCTTTAACACTTAGCACTTTAAGTTGCGTTATGTTGTGACCAGTTTGGTCTGAATTTTATTTTCTTCAAATTTATGAATTCAAGTTATTATTTTCCCTGGAAATACAAAAGTGCTCTGAGAAAATTGTTGGGATAGACATTCAATGGAATGTATACTGAATTCAAAACTGGAATAATAATTTAGGTGATTCAATAAGAAACTGATGACACATCTGCACTTCGTAGGATATAACAAATGTCATCGCCTTCAAGTTCGGATTTCATCGGGACTCGAACTCAGTTTCGTTCAGGATTTTTATTACTAGAATTTCTATTTTTTAATTCTTGGATCATTTTTGAATTTAATTCGCAAAACCATAAGTTCTTTTTTCTCATTTTATACTTTGTATTCTAGGGAAATAAACTTATATAAATATTTAAACATTTTGCATATTCAGATAACCAGCAATTGTTACTCTGTGGAATGAACTATCGTAGATGTTGATTTTCAGAATACATCAATCCCATCCCATTAAAAAATGGTATGTAAATAATAGTTTTTTTCTAGAAAGTAAAACACTAGCTTAGTCTCTTCGCTTACGCAAATGAGTGGATTTAGCATAATTGTTTGGATCAGAATTATAAATATATTCGAACCTAAGCGCATCTTTCTGATACTGCTACCAACAGATTAGAGTGATCCCACTATGAAAATATTATTGGCATTACAGCTTTAACAAATTATATAAAAACCTGATATGATATGATGAGGATTTTCTTCGTCATGTGTATCTGGATCATATTCATATAATATTTATAATTATCCGACTGTTGTAGCTGTGAATTTTGAGGTGAATTGTCATTCAGACATGGTGCTTAGCATTGTATTATATGGCTTATATAAAACAATAAATCTAGCTAACACTAGGCAAAGGAAAGTTAAATATGCAATGTGATAAATTTGTGGTCTACGCACATTAAGATTGAACAATCTTCTTTTCATTTCAACGAGCTTCATCCATAGATTAATATCAAATACTAGATACTATAAAGAGAAATATTACATTGGTTAAATACCAGTGACAGATACATTTTGCATGGATAAAGTTGCTTTTTTAAACCCAACCTACACTATCACATATATGTATTACTCGCATCCAAGAATCATCTAACGACGAGGCGAATATATAGGCAAGTCCGCTCAATCTTCATTGTACTTTAAAGGAAATATAGAATTCCATCAATAAGAGGCACAAATAAGGGACACATTTATCTTGTAATGAGCTCTATCCATTGACAGATAGACTTTACTAACTTAAACGGCCCAAACATTATTATTGATTAGGTATACTTCATTGTGCCTGTCGCCGAAAAAAACATACTAAAACATACACTGAACGTTTCATTGCTCCGTAAATAAGTATAAGACGCATTATTGCATACACAAGATAGTATACCTAATTATGTAATTTAGTGGTGACAGACTAACTGGCAAAGGTTGATAATTAAATATCCCTCTTTTTTGAATATAACTGCATTATGGCTCCGAAAACAATTCTTTATTTGTCCAATTTTTTTATTTTTTTATTTTTTTTTTGTAGTACAGACAGATATGCTTTATGATGGTGTGCAACTGACATCAGCGCTATTTATGCCATAAGAATATATGTATGTATGTATGTATGTGTGCATGTGATTTAAATTTCTAGTGCAATTTTAACAATGTTTCAATCATATCGCTAGTTTGTCTGCAGTGTGGCACTTTAAAGTGATGTCCAGCAGCATTGGAGCATCATGCCATAAACATATAGACTCATCTCCCACCTAGTCATATTATCTTGACACCAGGCCGACCAGTCCTAAAATTCACCTCTTAAATGCTGAGCACTAACTGAGGCAGCTGCTAGTACTATTTTTATAAATCTTCGTTGAGACTTAGCTGGAGTTTTACGTCATATATAAGTATGCCAGTAAAACATTCTTTATTGTTGCATGTTATAATCCTCAAAATTATTCCTATAAGTTCAAAATAGTGAAGTGTTAAAGTAACTCGGCATTTTCATTAAAATATTGCCATTTCTTCCTATCCCTGACGATAGCGATAATTGCATATAGAGAAATATCTTAAGTAAACTAGGCCTCTCTGTCTGTCTCTCTTTCTCGCAAGGCCTCTTTGTAAACTAGGTCTCTGTCTGTCTCTCTTTATCGCAAAGCCTCTGTTGTTTAGACAAAAAGGGTAGAACGCGGTTTTGGATATTAACATATGGCATACATACATACCACAGGTTAAATATTTCGTCTTTACAGATTACTGTTGCCTCACCTCGGTCCAACTGGGTTCGAGTTTCGAGCTCTGACATTGTAGGTAAGTAAGAAAGCTTGCCTGAAGTTTATTGTGGGTGAGCGGTGCATACCCGGGTTCTCCCTATACCGGCTGCGATGTATGGCCTATCTTGCGTTGAGAAATACCGTTAAAACCAAAAACATACATACACGCATACATACATACATACATACATACATACATTGATACAATGGAATCTTCTTGAACATGTCAAGGTATTACTCTTAAATAAGAAGAGCTGATTGAATCGTATGCCACATATTTTGACTTACTGCATTAACGTGCGTTTCGGTAATCACAGAAAACAATTTTCTTTAGGTGCTCTACCAAATTAAGAGAAATAGGGTGCAAATATTCTTTTATCAGTAAACGAATCGGCTATGGAGGAGCTCACAGTAAAATGATTTTTTTGGTTTCTAGCTTCAATTGCTTGGAAAACAAATCATCCTAATTTACAAGGAATACTTGACCCCTTTCACACGAGTTGCCGTTCCTGATATCGAGAGCGAAAAATCGAAATGGGGCTATGACTGCTTTGTGAATGTGCGGATAATATTGCCGACGTGACGGTATCAGCGACCATGTAGCATCAATTTAAGCGATGTGCCCATAGTAGAGATGGTGTATGAATTTGTGCAGGCAAGCAAGACAAAAGGTACCGCAGCCGTTTGATCAAGGTTCGAATCTCCGTACAAGAATAAATAGGAAATACTAAACCTGTATGGTATTATTCTGCATTCAGATTTAACAATTCTGTAAATGTGTTGAAACATTTTCCTGAAGTTATCCATCATGGAAAACAGTTACAGCTCTGTTTGACATATATTTGTACTGATATATCTCTGTCTGTCTGTCTGTCTGTCTGTATATATATATATATATATATATATGTATATATATTATACTACTACTACTACTACAAATGATAATAAGTAATTAATCATATTATTTATATTTTTTAGATGTGCATTATACATAATAAAATTACCAATAAAACTGTTTATCACCTTCTTCATAAATTTTTGACATATTTTCAATAGAGATACATGTATCTTTAAGATCAAGTTTTGCGTATTTTTATGTATTAAAATATCACTTATCTGTACTGTATATGCATTGTTCTATGTCAATTACTCGTTAAGGAATGAAACAATTACGTCAGTTTAAACATTTAAGGCATGACGTCATCTTGGTGTTGTTTATTTTATCACATATATGCATTACAAATTTCATGTGCTCTAATTTGTCAAGCAGATGAAGAATTCATAAAATGAAATGATGTTATTAACATTTGAAGCAAACTAAGGAGATAAAAGAGGATGGCAAATAATCTGATAAAGTTACATCTCGCGGTAAGGAGTAATTTAATTTCCATAAATAAATATCTCTCATAAATCGTATATAATATGTCAACATGTAAAAGGAAAAGCGTATTTGCTCTCAAACGATAGAGTAAACACACATGAGTGTATTCGAAAATATAAATTATGTGCAAATCATTGATTACTTGAACAGAGTATTCGATAATATGTTGCTTGTTAACCTATATATTGTACGGGTTATCTCGAACTTAAATTTCGTATAATGGCACTCAAGTCAATTACAAAAATATTCACTTCATACAAACTATGTATTTTTGATAACATCGCTGATGACGTCCTTCCTTTGCATCCGTGTATTATGCAAATTACAAGGTACAATAGGTTTCCTCTACAGTATTTGCCGCATTGAAACACAAACCCACAATGAAACAATAACATTCAGTATTGCAAAAAGATTCTGTCACTGGAATTTTGTCTAAAATTTTTTCCTACAGATATGCCCTCGAACGCATCAGATAACCCAATAATTTCCGATACGATATGTTAAAAATTTTATCTAATTCTCGCTATATTCTAATATTCAAAATTCTCTCAACGATCTCCTACTTCGAACCGTAACATCTACGCAGTCTGCACTTAGTTGCTAAGACAGCAACATCGCAAAGGAAATTAACATTCTATGAAACCATTAAACAGGTTGTAAATATATATATATATAATGTTCAGATTTCTTACTTTTCGGCATAATGTAGTGTTTTCTATCCGTAGGAGGATGCTGTCGAAGACATACTTTAGTAGCGTATACATTAGGCTATTCCCCAAATCCTCTAACTGACGGTTTGTTAGTTGATGATCTAAACTAAAATGTCAAAGATCGTTGATGTGCAAATGCATTTTTCGAGAGTTGCTTGCAACAAGACCAACATATAGAGGTATGGTAAAATATATGTGCTTCATTCTCCATGAGTCCAGCCTTGTGATAAATCACACAAGTGGTCTTTTCATAAAGGATAGCTGCTACCAAAAAAAAATCTTCAGAACATGCCTGATAGGTTAACATTATTTTCCAAGCGTGATGATACAAGTTCAACACTTCATGATTAAGAGGGTTCAAATTATGTATACGGTAATTCCGCAACAGTAACATATGTATTCCCTCTGATCTATTGATGTCAGTTATAAAGATATTCCTATTATTGCCTGTATATTACAAACGCGTATTAGAAAAAAAATAAACCCAGTAAAAAATTGTATTTACCAGTTTATGGTGATTTTCTTTCTCGATATTCATCTGCTTTAAATCAGACGGCATCCATAAACATTATTTCAAACTAGAAAAACCTAAAGAAAACAAGTGCGGGAAAAGCATCATCTAGAAATGGGCACCTATACATCTACAATGAACCTACATGAATAAGACTGTTTGATTGCGTTCAGAGATTTAAAATATGCGTATTACTCATTTTAAGTATACCCTCATCAACGATAATGTAGTAGATGTTTTGTTCCGACAGCAACCCGTGTTTTCAATGACCTGTTGATTGAAACCTATTCAAACGCCCCTTCGAAACGGAACGGCAATGCTGGTTGTTGAGACGACAGTTTAATGCGGAGATATTCTAATTGTTACTGTGTGAAGGGTACTGCCACTCTGATCGACATTTTGGGATTCAACAATGTACAGTTGCAAATCTGTGTTCCGACCCACTCATTGAAATGTTTTTATTGAACTTCATTTACACTCCGTTGACATGACAACTTGCTTGCATCCAGACAAGATTCTCTCACTCTCGGAATAACGCACCTCTCGCTCACGCTGGGACGGATATTCTTACAAGATGATGGGGGAAATAAAATGTCTCTCGATAAATATATAAATGGTGTAGTGAGTGAATTAACACAATAAACACAAAAGTTGTTTTTGTCACTTAAAACCTGATCTATAACATTGTCTGAATTTCGTAGGCGACTGGAAAATCCATATTACATTAATGATGGATAATTCAGTAGCAGTTAAATACACAAGAGATGGAAGACAAGAGATGGAAGGGGTATAAATGGTTATTATAGACAAATAGATCTTGTTTTTACATTAAGTGCTATCTCTGGCTTTCTGTCACAGCCGACAGTTTATGGATTTAGCTTGGTTTAAGATATTGTATGAGCACATATATAGCATGTTGTTTGTAAACAATGTCTTGGATACTGAAACTCTTGATCATTGTTGAAATAAGACTTAATAGATCATGTCACACCTAGTCCGCTTGGTTTCAATTACTCTTGATACTTTTAAAATCTGATGAGAGGTATGATTCGTAGCTAGAGTTTGAATTATTCAAGTATGGCTTGAAAAGCTTCCTCTTATTGATATGTGATTAATCCCGCATTCTTTCCAAAAGGAACGACATACTACTCATGCCGCAAGATACTAGACTCGATGCAATTGGGAGCCTTCATCTTGTCAGGCACTCGTTCCATAGTCTAGGCATATAACTCAGAATTCCATAATCTCGCATTAAATTTAAAGAGACCGTAAATGGTCTTTTTCGCAGTCAGTTGTATTTTTTTCTTAGCATTCCATCTTCTTACATACATTTTCTCTTTTGAATTTATTAATATTAAAACCATATATGTCTTTGCCCACATACAATGCATTGTCCTTGAAGTGGCCGACTTTCAAAACTACCTAAAATTGAACAGACTACAGTGAATATTACAATATGCGCCCATCCAGTGTTGAATACTTATGTAGATTGCTAAATTTGCATTTAAAGAAGCTAACTTTTTCATTCAGTCACAGTAACTTTGACCTTTATCCTTACGACCCAAAATCACGCTAGCTTATCACCTCATGTATAGGCCACCCACTGGCCCACAACCGTGGGACGATGCTAAGGTTATTGTGCGGAAACCATTTCTCCTCTTTAAGTCGCATGGCATTGGCATATACTGATAGCTACATCTATTTATCTGTCTATCTATCTATCTATCGATCGATCTCTCTAATCTTTGGACCTTCCTATTTATTGATCTCTCTATCTATCGATCTCTCTATTTAACTGACTGCTTCTGTAGTTGTTAGAAATATCAATCATTATTTCACTAATTTACGATCCGTGGTGCAGTGTGTATATATATATATATACGTCTAAAGCCTAAAAAGCTGGAAGAGTGTCATATAATCAACACATCACTCAATGATAATCTACTTTGTAAGAGCATATAATGTCAGCTTTATGCTTTCTGTTGGTTGTAGCATATATTAATACATATTACGGGATATATCGTGTCAAGGCAACTGGAGATATGTGTCTTCCAGAGAAGAGACTGCTGATGTAGCCGATCCTAGTTGACGTGGTCGGGTAAGGGAACAGCAACTATTGGATTACGATTCTGTTGCTATTTCTGCTGAGCTACTGTTTCAATGTGTTGCAGATCGTTCTCTTTTCCAAATGTTATTTCACATTGTTCAAAGAAAACTTATTGCACATATATATATATTGCGGTTTCCTTCAACGGAATGTACACTTATAATTACACGTCGGTAAGCTAAACGTTTTACATTTTTAAACTGGTAATTATTGCATAATTGCTAATAGTTTTTATTCACATGAACATGTATTTTTGCTCACAAATACTTCGTGCTTGATTAAAAGTAATTAGAAAAGTAACGTTTTGTAATACTATTTAATCAGTAAGATTACTACTTTGAAATAATATTTTTCGAAGTAAGATAATTATTAAATAATATTTTAAGGTAATAAATACTTACAAATATTTAATTTATTTCGTTAAACAAAAATGTTATTAATATGTTCTTGTCGACTACTTCGTTCACTTTAATTTTGCATTATTTGCAATTATTTCACATTGCTAAAATTACTAATCTATTAGACAAGCGTGCTTATATAATTTTAGTTATTTCGAGTAATAGAGATTTTTGTTTCCGCAACTGCAAGTAAACAAAAACACTGAGTGTGGTTGTTATCCAATACAATAGGAAGAGTTCATATTAGTAGAGCCTACATTACGTACAAAGGGAATATAACTGACTTAACTAGATAAAGATAAATCACATTTGCAAACGCAGAGGCTATACTATATACATAGTTAATATACGACAGGTCAATACTATGGTCGAAGCAACATGAAATGTACAAAGTAAACGCGGCATCAATTTCTTTTACGAATGTGTAAATCAATCGAAATTGTTTTCCTTCTGGCAACTGAATTACGTTAGTTTTCGTTACCCTCACACAACCTATATATCAATATTAACACACAATATATGCGTGTGCATACATTGGATAAAACAATATTGTATCATGTTCAATCTAGTTTGCATGGTCCTGGCAATTTATGTGTGTATGCTATTGCTAATTAGCAGAAATATCGGCACTCATTCTCGCATGGCTAATGTAATATTTTAACCTTTAAATCAAACACAATATATCGAAATATTTCATTTGTTAGCAATTGATAAAGACAAATAAGGCATAAACAATAAAATATATATTTGGAATGAATCCGTTAGAGATAAACAACAGTTAAAAACGGAAGCAAAATGTCTTTAAAACCACCAAGCAAAACATATCTATACCAGCACAAACAAAATATAACTAAATGATAAATACCAAAGTTAACATTAGAGAACTGTTTGCATGACATTGAATTAAAAGATTTTAACTCTGATGTATTATCTGATGAACAATCTAGATAAACCAGGACAGTAATGTATAAAGATTTTTCAATACGTGCATAAACAATCTAGAGAAATCAGGACAGTAATGTATAAAGATTTTTCAATACGTGCATAAACAATGTAGAGAAATCAGGACAGTAATGTATAAAGATTTTTCAATACGTGCATGAACAATCTAGAGAAACAACGACAATACTTGTTAAAGTCTTTCCAACACTTACATGAACAACGTACAGAAACGTCAGAAATGTATAACGCCTATTCAACACCTACATCAACAATCTAGAAAAAAACACCACAGTAATGGCTAGAGCCTTTGCAACGCTTACATGAAGAGCTTACGAAATTAAAAGGCTATGAAGATATTGCAGATGTTATCGATTCTAAATTTCACTCATTCAAATTTAACGTGGAGTTGTGCAACAATGAATCTTAGAGTAAAATGAAGAAATACAAAAGTAAACCATCATGGGAACGAAAGAAAAATAAACTAGACTGGGCATTAAATGACATGAATTGATTTGAAATAAATTCTTGGAAACATTTAAACAAGGTAGAAAAGAAATTCAGAAATGAAAAGCCGTAAGTGCAATAAGATAAAACAAATTAATAATATTTAAACAAAACGAAGTAGCTACTAATATCATTATTACAGTTATTTAAGTAAAAGTAACTTTTTCTTATTAATAATACAGAAAATGTGTTGTTCCATATATATTATAAGTGATCCAAACTTATTCAGTCAATACCACGTAATGGCTTTTGTTACCTTGTTATGTATCTATTTATAACAATGTGACTTTATTCTCCTAATAAATCTTACATCTTTAAATTTAAGCTGAGCAATAACGTCAAACCAATCGTTGCATACTGGCTGTTGTACGTGGATATAAAGCCTTATTTAATCGTATATTGTATGTTCCCTCCTATTGCGCTGATTTGGGTTATGATTCCTAAAGACAAGAACATTAACATGTTTTCTTTAAAAGAACAGAAACAATGTATGACTATGATCAATGGATTATAGCTGTTATGATTATGTTGAAGCTAACATGAAAAGAAACTGATTTTGCTGAATTTGGAGGCGTGACTTATCAAGTGTCTGCGAAATGCAGCATTATAATTTAACAATGATTCTTTCTCATTTATCATTCATTACAGACGACAACATCACCACTACTTTACCAATGGAACAAAAACCCAAAATTTTGTATCCACCTTCTGCTATTGTTTCTTATTTTGTAATATTAGTTTACGTCTTCCTTTAGCTGAGGAAGATACTCCTGTGTTATGTTATTATACGTGTATTATATGAGTCAAATGTAAGCTTTCGGCACTGTGAGCCAAAGAAAAATCATTTGGATAACCTAAATAGATTAAAACGAAGTTAATAAACTGTGATCATAAAAGACACAATAATACACTCGAGAAATGAATTGATAGGATTATGGTTACTGGTAAAAACACAAATCAATTCGAATAATAATTTGTGTAATACCCGTGCGTGTCTTGGACATCATAGAAAAAGGCTTTTAAAATACGTAATCTATAATTAACTACTCAGAACAGAATAATCTCTTCAGATGATTAGTACTTACATAACTCTTGAGCTGTTCGTCCTGAAAAGAACATAGGAAACTTTACATTAGAAACATTCAAATCACGTTAGTTGTGATAGTTTCCAACGAGATTATCTTCGCCTGCGCTTCTTCTTATTGTTAAGATCCTTCTATTGCATTTCCGTATCTTCGACTTATGCTATGAAATATTTTACAAACCGCTTTATGTCAAGCAATGCAATAATAGCACGGGAGCAAAACATGCAGTAATGCCGAACGTGTTTTTATTGACTATTTCTCTAGAACTTTATAGATTAAAATAAACTTTAAACAAATGCAAAATACACTGTATTGGATTAAGGCACAATAATAAAGTCTATATACTGTGTCTGTATTTTAAATGCTATAATAATAATCACATACATTTAATCCTAACCATTGTCATGCAAACACCACACGGTACACTGCGCATTTTCACAAGGATAAAGATATATATATATATATACATATATATATAGTCATCGATTAATGAATGTAAAGAAATACTTATTCAAGATATCCCCCCTAACGTTGTGGCAACAATATCTATCAATAACTCGATGTATATATCTACCTATATATATGTACGTATCATGGCGTTGCAAAGTATAAGAGAATTCTTGAAGATTTCAGATGAAATTCAAAATGACTTAATCGGAGAAGGATTGAATATA